>VCMS01000342.1:58112-104680 GCA_022539475.1 Gracilaria domingensis
TCCGTATCTCCGAAAACTCTATCCAGTTCCTCATCTGATCAACCCGTAAGCTATAGAGGCTATCGTGGGTGCATATGGTTTCGAGGTCTGTCAAAAACTCCTTAGCCAGTATTCGCAGGTTTGTATCGCATTCATCACTCAAGGTCTCCACCGATCCACTAGTACTGCTCTGTGGCACATCCTTTGTGTTGAATCGAGTACTCTGGCTCGGCGGGGCATAACCAGACTCCCGTGTCTCTAGCGCTGTATACTTCAACGTCTGCATATTCATGTAAATGTATGGTTTCACCATGTGCTGAACGTTCGTGTATCCAAGATGAGCCGCAAAACAACTCCATGCCCATACGACCTCACTGATAGCGAATCCCAGTCGATCACAGTTGTCTTTGGAGAACGACGTAAAAGTGGGTATGTACACAGATGGTGCATGGTTCACTTTTCGTTTCTTTTTCGGTTGTTTCTTCTTCATCATTCGGATGTTGTCGTTCTCTCCCATTATGTGGCCGAGGTATGATAAGTATATAACGACCTCAAATGGGTTCACAGCTGTTGGTGGGATGAACACTGTCGTCTTCAGAACCTGCTTTCTCCTGGTCATGAAATAACCAACCAGGCATCGCACCGGTAGGTATATACCCATATCCATAGAGAGAAGGAAAAAATCGCGCAGTCTCTGGTCCTCATCCCCGTCCTTCTTGTCAAGAAGCTTCGTTACAAGATATCGCTGTTCCACAGGTTTGTTATTCACAACACTCTTTCGCAGCTGTTGCAGTGTCAAGTTCTGCAGGTTCTTGGAGTTAGTGGCCTCCTCAAACATCTTCCTTGCCTCCGGAATATCCTTATAGTTCTCGGCGCAGAACTCTATTAACCCTCTAAACCCCACGTCCCGTGGCCGATCAGGGCCTCCATCGCTGTTTGCCAAAGCATCGCGAAGAACCAAGAAAAGTCTGACATATGCATGGAACGCCGGAGGCGGAGCACTCATGTCGATAGGATGTATCTCCTCTCCAACATCGGTGGAATCCATCGCTTCAGCGCAAACAACGGAGGCGAGCCTTTAAATGGCGACTTACGCTGGGCACCCCCGCTTTCGGCAGCTCCTCCCAGCGCACTGCCAGTCTCGTCCGTGTCCGTGTCCGCTCGGAGCGATAGCGTCGCGTGTCGGAGCGATAGCGTCGCGTGTCGGCCACGTCGCGATTCGGAGCTATTGCAACGGTCCCGTATTGTGCTAAAAGTCGCGGATCAAGTGGGTGTGAAGCGCTAGTTTTCTCTAGTTTGATATATGTGCACGGCGTGTGCAGCGAAATCACTGCCGGAAGTGCCGGGAGGAGTGTTTTGGGAGGTCTCCGGAAGGCGCCGGAATGTGCCAGAACGTGCCCGCGGGCGGGGGGGGTCGGTCGTGTTAGGGTAGTACCCTAACACGACCGACCCCCCCGCCCGCGGGCACGTTTGGCGATTTTTGAAAAATGTGCGATTTTATGCCCGCGGGCGGGGGGTCCGGTCGTGTTAGGGTACTACCCTAACACGACCGACCCCCCCGCCCGCGGGCACGTTCTGGCCACATTCCGGTGCCTTCCCGGGACCTCCCAAAACACGCCGCCGCGCAGTGATTTCGCTACACCCGGCCGCCGGTACGTTGGCGCCGCTGTCCACGTGTATTGGCGGGAGTAGGCTGTACATGGAAGTGAATGAGTGTACTCTTGACTACTATGCAAAGCATTTGAAGAGCATGATTAGAGAACGCGACCATTGCTCGCGTGAGTCATCATTGCGCGAACTCCACGACTCTAAAGCGTACAATCAGGTGCGAGCGGCCACGGACAGGACACGGACGAGACTGGCAGTGCGCTGGGAGGAGCTGCCGAAAGCGGGGGTGCCCAGCGTAAGTCGCCTTTTAAAGGCTCGCCTCCGTTGTTGTATCGTCCAGAGCGAGCGTATTGTTGATATACACCTTTCACTGCAATAGCTGTTCAACATGAAGCCAACTCGTGTTCGAAAGCGTACGCAAAGCGTGACTCCTCGCACTCGGCGGAGCACTCGATTATTGCAAGGTGGAATGCGGGTTTCTCTGCAGATGGATATTGAGGATGAAGGAAAGGTGATAGTCGGGGAAGCGTTGTTGCATGGAATTGGAAGTGTTCTACGCCGCGAGTTGCACGGGAAGCAATTGGACCCAGGTCTTGTGGTGGTTCATAATATTCTCATCAGTCGAAGCGGTCAGACGTTCTACCCTTACCGGGCGGAGGGCCTGGATCTTCCACAATATATCCAGGATCTCCGGACGGCCGCTCCTTGGGATGAGAAAATGATGGAACCGGTGGCAGCCAGCATTCCGGCGTCGAAGCGAGGAACGGTGAGCGCTATGAGTGAGGTGATGACGCCGACAAGCCGCACGGAGCCAATTCGAAGTTCATCAACACCGAGAGGTAGCGCATCAGTAGCACCTCCGCGGGCAGGTCCGTCGTCTGTTACGAAGCGGTCTATGGAGACGAGAGCATCCCCAGCTACGAAGCGGACAGGTCAAACAAAGTCTACCTCCGCTACGAAGCCCACTGCGTCGAAAAGGGCTTCTCCTGCGATGAATCAGACCGTCGACACAAGGGGATCTTCTGCGTCGAAACAGACGGTTCAGCAGGGGACGGCTGTGCAAGAGGAGGAAGATGAGATCATGAAAGGTCCCCTTCCAGACGCGGATGCGCAATCCGCGCAAGGAGCTGGTCCATCTGTACCCCAAACTGCACCAGAAACTGCGGAGCAGCAGGACGATGACGTTGTGCTTCTGTCCGCAAGAATGGCACGTTCAAGTGTTTCTGGCGAGCGGTCTGGAACACAAGGGACACCTACTCGGAGCAAGACGTACAGACGAATTCGTCAGAAGGTACCAAAGGTGAACCTCAATCAGTACCGGATGGTTGTTGTTACTGTTGACATCACTCTGGTGGACACTCCGCCCAATTTACTCCGTGGAGTAAGTAAACGCCACGTTGAAGCCCTTGTGAAGAGTATGGAGGAGCGGGGGATATTGCAGTCGATGGGTTCTCCAGTGGTGGCCTTACAAGATGCTACTACGGGAGAGAGGGATACTGACAAGGGACGCCTAACGAAGAAGTGCTTCATTGTAGATGGTTTGCATCGTCTGAAAGCTATACAATATTTGGCAGCGACTGGTGCACCGAAGTGGAAGCGATTAGCCAAGTTTTGGCGTTGCAATCTGCTGATACGAAGAGATGGGAGGCCCATTGGGATGAAGGAATTGTTATGTGTTGCTTCGTACCTCAATGAGTCGACGAGTACCATGCGAAGGATGATGTTTGCAGACAAGATACACTCTATAGTTAGTGTGGTCGCCATTCTAATTGAAGATGTTGAGGGGGTGACGCCGGCAGACGTGGATCCTGCAGAAGTGACAGAAGTGTTGAAGGAGAGCCAACTGATTGGGACTGTGCAAGAGCGTCAGTACTGAGATATGCCAATGTCGCCCTGCAACTCATGTCTCGTGAGGGAATGCTGGCCCATTTCGAGGATATATGTGAGACTGTGAGTGACATAGGTCTCACACATCTGTCCCATACTCCGCTATATGTTTTGGATGCCGAGGAGTTTTCCTTCATTCTTGATTGTCTTCAGATGTTTCTATTGAAGGGCAAGTCGACGAAGACAAAGCAATGGAAAAGCTTTGAGGAGGTTCGAGGTTTCTTTTATGATAGAGCAGTGTCTCTGTTCCGCGCGGCTAGAGCAGTGAGGAATGAACTGAACGAGGAAGAGTCCATGGAAGTGTTCCTGAAACGCGAAGTCAGTCTTTCTGCTCCATCGAATGAAGATGACGTTGAAGACCCAGACAACAACGCAGCTGTGTATCAGTTCCTTTTGGGACAAGTTGTGAACTTCAACACTTTGCCGCGTGTTCGGAGCAGGACGAACTCAATTAGAACTGCCACGACTTCCGTTCAGAATCGATTGCGGACGATGCTCAAGGTAATTCCGCCCCCCGCACCAGTGAAGCAGTCCGTGACGAAGAGGAGGACTCCCGCTGCTGCTGCTGCAACATCTGCCAGTGAAGAAGGGGAGCCGCGAAGAAGTGCACGAGAACGGGCGCAGGTGAGTTATAGGGAAATTGAACACGGCCGAAATCGAGGTGCCATAGAAGTTCTGGATAGCTCTGAAGAAGAACAGCGGGCTCCGCCGAGGAAGAAACGGAGAAAGACTTTCACACAACAGATGAGATCTACTCTGAACAGCATGACACCGGATGACCTGATGTCTCAACTAAATGAACATGTGCTGAGAGGAAGGTCGATGAAGGTTCAGTTCGTGGCATTGGGAGAGGGAGCGAATGCAGAGAACGCAGGCAGTTCTGCATTTGTGGATGACGAAGAGCTTCTTTCTGTGACAGTTCCACGGGTTGTCACCGTCGAGAAAGATGCTGCGCCAGACGATCAGCAAGAGACAGGTGGGGGGTCATTTGATGACGAGTTACCTACAGCTCTTCCGGAATCTGAGGAGCACGGACTTGTTCGAGGTGACCCATATGATGGCCACCGAACCCATCATGGTGCGGGTATGCCAGGCTGAGACCGCAGGAATGGCAAGGGAAGAACGTAATTGAGCACAAGGACCCCTGGCTCAGAGTCATTCACTTGCCGAAGGGACATAGGTCGGAGCTGCTAAGTGTCTCGAATCTCAGAGATGTACACCATCTTGTCTTTTGGCACGCTGCAAGGGCTGAACATCGCCTACGGGCGGAGACATTTGGTATGCAGTATCCTCGTACTCGACCGACAGGTATGGATGATGAAGAGGTGCTGTGGGTTGCTGCGAAGGAGCATGACGAATTTGGGCAAATGTTCTTCGCCCGAATGCAAGCTGAGCTAAGGCAGAATGGATATTGCGTGCTTGATGGCTTTGCGACGGATAATGGTGTCCCTAAATGGGAGGAGTTGGAAGAAGTTCGGGAGTTCGGAGATGTGTCGGGGAAGTTGGTGGACTTCTTCGAGAATGAGTATGGAGCGATGCCGGATATACGGAAAGGGAGGAACAGAAGTCGTTTGTTCAAATAATCAACGATGATGAAGGATGGAAGGACGGTAGCGATGGACCATTTGAGGGGAGAGTGATGTCGACACGTTGGGGTACGGTGGAGAAGCCGGAGGATAATGAGGAGCTCAGGTGGGTTGTAAGGTCGCGTGCTTTACTTGATGTTCGAATGGGTACAATTGCTGCGGCTTTGGGACTATGGGACAATGAAAGGGAAGCTGTGAAGATGTACACTCCGAAAACTGGTGGTCGATTTCTGGGGACGACGAGAAAGTGCAAGCGCCAGACGCTGCACACCGACTTCAGTGGTCTGGTTACGAAGGAAACAATGAATACTGGCAACCCCGGATACTTTGTAATGGCCTCTGGGAAAGAGGGCTTTCCTCTCTGGGTGAGCGCTGGAAGCCATCAACTGGTGGGGATGAACAACCAACAGTTGCGAGTGATGTCGGAGGTGTATCCAGCGAAGAAGATAATCATCCCACCGTACTCTGTATTCGTGGGCCGTGGTGATGTGACACATGCTGGAGCAAGTGGGAAGGACAAGGTGGATAGGCCCGAGTCTATGGATTTGCTGGTTAGATACCACATGTACATGGTACCAGAGGGCTACGCACTACCTGATGCTGTTCATCGGGTGCGGGATTTCCGACCCACGTTTGTCAATGGTGACGAGGAGGAGGAGGCGGAGGATGAACTGTTGTCCGATAAGGAGGGTGGGGCGGTTGACATGGACGAAGACCAAGTGGTCGTGGAGATTGGTGTGGAAGCGGACGCCGGTAGAACCGAAGTGCTCGAGAGTAGTAGTGATGACGATTTGCCAATAATGAGGCTGCGAGCGCCTCGAAGTGGATGAGAATGAGATGATTAGTAAATTATGTGTGTCTTGCGAGTATTAAGAGTAGTATACTATTACAAGGCTATACATATGAACATAGAAAAGGTGCGGCAGGCTGGTAATTGAACAAATGTCAAACGTCTTTGGTCCAGTTGCGTCTAATTGCAACATGCCAAATGCTCGGTATCGTTAACATCATTGGTGGCACCAGTCAATTCGCAATTGAACATGTAGCGTCCTAACATTCTGAAACTGCACTTAAGGTTGCTTTTAAGAGAAGTGTGAAACTGAGAAGTCTATACAGTTCCTGTCTATGCGGTACTTGTGGCAGTATGGTGACTGTATCAGGAAAAATGGCAGAGGAACAGAGAGACTTGGCGGAAATTTCACCAAATACCTTGTCTAAGTTCATATATGCCAATGGTTACGGTATATTAAGTTCCGTTGATGGAACGTTGAGAAGAGAAGGAGAGTCAATTCCAGAAGAAGTTGTGAAGTGTATGAAGTTCATTGACGAACGTGTTGGTTTCGGAATTGTCACAGGGGGTGATGTGGGCGACGTGGAGGGGAAAATGGAAGGACTCGGAGACTATAAGTTTGGTGTCTCGGCGAATCATGGAGCTTTCCTCCGTTTCTCTGACGAGAGGGAAATTAAGGCTGCATTCAATGATCACACCCTTGACCACACTGTTGACGGACTACTGTTCCTGGCAAGGGATTTGAATAGGAGGCATGGTATTGTGAATGATGATGAAAGGGGTTCGTGGAGACCAGAAGTGATAGTGGCCTTCCCAATTTCGTGTACAACAAACTGTGGCAGTGGAAAGAAGAAGTGGATTCTGCTATTGGGGACCTGTTGCAGAAGATGGATGCGTTTGTTATCTATCCCGGCGATAAAAGTTGCGAAATTGTGGACAAGCGATACACAAAAGGAAGCGGAGGAGAAATCTTGTGGATAATGAACCGAGATTTATTGATACGGATGACGTCGTGACGTTCGGAAGTGCTTTGAGCGACGGGCCTTTGCATGAGGTAGGCGTGTACGGCGTTCACGTCAAAGAAGATTGTATCCGGGTGGAGTACACAACCTGTTCGAAAGCGTGGAGGATGTACATTCGACAATTATGTTGGTGGCTCTGTTGTACGGCTACGAGGAAAAGCAGCACGATAAAAACCACCATGATTCATAAAAGGGTATTGAGATATACACGACACTTTTATTACTGAGATCTCATATCATAGCTAAGTATTACAGGCATCGTAGCACTTGAAACAAATTCCAAGAGCATTTCTAAACCTTTGACACTTGCATTTTCTGTACCCGTACAGTTCTGCCACCCTTCTGATGGTCTCATGCACGTCCTCCACGCCATCAACAAGATATGTTACCGCTGCTGGATGGTCTTCTCCCTTCACATGAACTGCCAGGGTTGCCATTTCATATAGAGGGCCATCATTGGAAGCATTCCCGAAAGCAACGATTAAATGTGTGTCGAACTGGGGGTCGTTTTCAACCAAGGCTAGCGCCCCACTATTTTTCGTGAAACGAATGTCCCCTATGTCACAGTTTTCATCTTGAGGGTACGCAACCAGGTTCGGAAAGGATGTCAACACTTTTGAAATACCGGAGTTAACTTCTGTTTTCCACTTCGACAGTCCATTGTACGTGAAGTTAGGGAGTCCACTGTCTTTTCTAGTGCTCACCACTGCTTGTTGACGCTCTTCGTGAAGTCCGTGCGATTCATTTAAGGAGAGTGCAAGTCTCTCAAGTTCGGCTGCACATCTTTCGTAACCTTCCCTGTCAAGGTCCTGATCAATTTCGTACCATTGGATAATCTCACCCGTGCGCCTTGGTTTCCAGAGATGCCAAAAGTGTAGCCACCCAGGTGCTCCATGAAACTCTCGGCATCCTCTATATCTCGCCCAGTAGCAATTCCGAAACCAACGCGTGCGTTGATGTACTTCATGCATTTGACTGTTTCGGCAGGAATGTTCTCCCCAGCTCTTTTCAGAGTACCGTCAATATCACTAATCACGGCGTAGCCATTTTCGAATATTTCGTTAGCCAGCTGCTGAGGAGTTACTTCTTGGGCTCTAACTTCTGAGTTATACATGTTTTGAAAGCTTTCGAAAGGGTTCGTTTTGCAAATGGGTGTGGGTATACGAATGAGAAGGATGTGATTGATGTTCACAAGGTGTTTCGTAGTATAAAAAGAGTCTAAGAACGACCATATACGGGTATTGTAGTACTGTTTTAAAACGTTACTACGACGAGAAGCTTTTGCATCGATTTGCAGTAAAGAAAGGATGATTTAGTCATAAATTATATGTACGGGTTCAAGTGGGTAAAGAAAACTATGAATATCTTCAACATGAGCTTAGAAATCAAGATCAGTAAAACAACCTCCATTAAGGGTTGAAACCCATAAAAGGTTTACCTTACTTTATACGGGTGCCCCAAGTATTGCAAACGCTTAGTTCTTCAGAAATATCACAATTTTGTACTTGTTTCGTTACTAGTATCGTGCACTTAATGATGTGGAATGACCATTTTCCATCTAGCAAAACTTAGCAAGTATTAGTGATAAGGGATGTAGGATTTAAAGGGGCATATTTGAACCACAGAAGGACGAACAATATAAGTAATGTAATAGGAACAGGTCATTTCGATAAAGCACTTTTATGTTTAACTATCTCTAAAAGGTTTAAACACCGAAAAGTCATGTGTTCTAACCTCAAAGCTGGGGGAATGGGGAGGGGGATAACTTTTCCTTAACAACGTTGACGTAGTTTGTATGAAAAGGAGCGGGGTCACCGCCTACAATGTTTCTTTCTTGGCGGGAAAAGTCGTAGAAGTACGCGTTCCTAAACTGAAAGTCGGAGAAAGAAGTAGGGAAGCCAACGAGAGTTTTCCCATATGCAAGAAGTCGCCCAACGGTCTCTTCCAGGTTGAAAGTAGTACCTGTCTTAAGCGAAACTATCTTCAACAGCTCTTTCATTATTGTGAGCACAACCGTACTGCACTCCGTAGCGACTACGTCCATAGGAATGAAACCTCTTGAGGCCCCGACGATGTTGAACGCTGATAGCCACACGAGCTTCTCATAATAGCTTACGAGAAATGTGTCTTCGTCGACAACCCCGCAAGTGAGACCCATAGACCTAAACCTGTCTGCAACGTTGGAGGCCCACTTTCCTGTTGCGACAGTGAGACCATCCGGACTTTGAGGAGTGACACCATCCTGCGGAGCTGCGTTTCTTGAGGGACACCAACGTATAGGACAACTTTTGAACATTTGTCCACACCGAGCTTCGAAAGCAATGGTATGATGTCTCCATTCTGGAAGAAAATGAGATTCTCTCTGAGCGAATAAGGGCAAGCCTGAATTACGGTCTCCAGGCTGTTCGTTCTTCCACAAACTAGTATCGGTACATCAGAAAGATGAGAGGTAGCAGCCATGCTGCAGAATTCGTGTGCGGAAATGACCATATCTTCTTCGTTCGCCAGCATGGTACCTATAGCCCCCTTCCAACAATAACGGCCCGAGTCCTTCGGGCGGGAGATGAGGCCTGAGGGACGTCAGAGTATCTGGGACTCGGAGGCGGATCGGAGGCATGTCGGACTGGGAGTTCATTGCAAGTGTTCGAATGTTTTTGTGTGACGATAGAAATGGAAGATGGGCGGAGAACTGCTGGGGTAAAGAGTGATACTTAAGTACAAACGGTTGGGAAGCGCAGAACGGGAACATGGTTCACTTTGTGAAAGTGAGCGAAATGTATGATATGTGATTGTACTGAATGAATGATAGGGCTTGTATGAGACGACAAGCCACAAAGTGTGATGATGTTTTATGAAAGGTAGGTGGAAGAGTAGAAAGTGTGCAATGAATGAAACTGATTTCGAACCTGAGTTGTAAAGTAGTTGTAAAGTACGAGTTACGGGGAGCTTGAATCAGGATGAAAGGAGCCATTTTGGCTTCATAAATGACGTGAACGGGTTTTATAGCTTCACTCGGATTGCCATAATTAAAAGGATGGAGTTGGATTGCGCCCGAATACGTCTATAAAGGTCGTAGAAGCACTTATGAAGGAAGGAGTTGTAGACATGTTATTGTTGATGACGGTGGAGCCAGGGTTTGGAGGACAGGCGTTTATGGAGGGTGTTCTTGATAAGGTGCGACATGCAAGGAAGTTGTACCCAAGAATAGGGATACAGGTGGATGGAGGTATTGGACTGAGTGCTGTGAAAGGAGTAGTGAAGGCCGGTGCAAACATTTCAGTTGCAGGATCTGCCATCTTTGGCTCGAGTAACCCAGCTCATGTCATAGCTGGTTTTCGAAAGGTTGGTTAGAGATAGTAGCATAAATTTATTGTTTATTACATTGTACCTTTACGTGTTATCACGACTATATTCTCCGTGTCCATTGGAGATGTATTTCTCTTGTATCACAACCGGGAAAGGATGTGAGAGAACATCAATATATCCCCAGTGGACGCTGAGAGGGAGGATGAACTACTCTACGTGCTACCATTGTTACCCATCCGGTGTCGAGTGGTGACATATTCTTTTTTTGTCACAACCCACAAAGGATGTGACGGAAGAAGAACATGCCCCCAGTCGAGACGGAGGGTGAGCAACTCTAAGTACAATCACTAGTCCCTAGCTTGCCTCCACTGGCAATATCTTCCTGTTTTGCTATAACCATCGAGTGGGGTTATGGTGGAAGAGAAAAATATCGCCGGTCGAGGCGAGGTGGGTGGGGACTATGTGAAGACGGGACAGAGAGATGGCGCTTAAATATTGGAAGGTGCGGAGGTGTACAGTAGATGTTTTGGCGGGAAATGGGATGAGGGAAACAGGGACAATCATGGTGCTGGATATAGCCCGTGTGTTGGACAGTGGGGGTGGACAGCACAGTTTAGCTCGATTGCACTGTATCGCAGCGGAAACTTCGATCCAACTACTACTTCTTCTTCTGAAGATGTCGAACGGATACGTGAAGGATGAGGAGCTGTTGGCGCTGTTGGAGGGGAAGGAGGTACCGCCGACGCCGTCACCAAAGCGGGAAGAGGACGTGATTACGGCGGCTGGTCGGATGTCGCAGAAGAAGGGAGTGGCCGATGAAGGAAAGAAGTGTGAGGCGAGGAGAGGGGATGGTGATGAGGTGGAGAAGGGGGTAGAATTGGAGGTGGAGGGGGTCGCAATGGAGAGAAGGGGTGCGGTGCATCTGAGTCAGTTAGAGGTTGGAGACCAGATAGAGAGTGGGCGCGGAGAGGGTGACAGGGAGATGCAGTTTGTGGGGGAGATGAAGGCGAGAGTGGGGATGTTGGGGTTGGTGATGAAGGAGCAACTGGACGATGGAATTGTGGAGATTGTAACGGAAATGGGCGGTGTGGTGCTGAGTGGGGGTGGTAGTGGTGTTTCGGTTGAGGCGATTTCGAGCCTGCGGAATTCGTTGTCGGTATTGGGAGTGGAGATGAGAAATCATGTGTATGGGATAATGGAGTGTGCTGGAAGGGAGGTTGGAGAGTTGCGGGAGGAGAATAGGGTTCTGAACGAGAGGTTGGACGTGCTGGAGAAGGAGGTGAAGGAGCTGGGCAAGAGGCAAAGATTGGTGGAAGAGGAGACGGTGAAAGGAGGTGTGGAGGGAAAGACGGAGAAGGGAAGTGTGGGAAAGGTGGCGGTGCAGAAGGGGTCTCCTGTGACACCGAAGACAAAGGGTGGTGAGGTTGGGGATGGGAAGAGCCGTCTGAAGAAGAGGCGTAAGGAGATGAAGAAGGTGGTGGAGACGGTGCCGCGGGAGGGAGTCGGAGCTCCGGTGGTGACTGGGTTTAGGAGTGCGGCGGAGGTAGCGCGGACTGCGAAGGGGATTCTGAGGGGACAGGAGGAGAGAAGGATGGGAGGGATTTGAAGCCGTTTTGGGGCGAGGCGGGTATACGAGAAGGGGGAGGGTTGTCCACCTGACTTCTACAAAATGACGTTTGCGGAGACGGAGAGAAAGGATGGGAACGCGTGATGGGCGAGAAATGGGTAAATAGCGGGGGTGGTGTGGACTGGGAAGAAGTGATGGGATGATTGAGGTGGGATGAGTTGCGATTGGCATTGCAACATGGGAGAAAATGGAAGCGCAAACTAGCACGAGTGCAGTTTTGAGAGAGGGTCGCGGAAAAGAGTGAATGGGGTGGTGCGGCGAAGTAGAACCTCTACAAAAACTAGGGGATCCAAGAACTAAACTGCGCGAGATGGAATTATTTTTCCAAAATTTCTTAATTTTTTGAGTGCCAGTCTCTGCTACCCCCTCGCGCGCCCCAAATAGCCCCAAAACTAGCTTAGTTTCCAAAGCGAACAGACTATATTCCACTTTGCAGAACACAGACGTGCCGAAGGGACATAGGTCGGAGCTGCTAAGTGTCTCGAATCTCAGAGATGTACACCATCTTGTCTTTTGGCACGCTGCAAGGGCTGAACATCCTCTACGGGAGGAGACATTTGGTATGCAGTATCCTCGTACTCGGCCGACAGGTATGGATGATGAAGAGGTGCTGTGGGTTGCTGCGAAGGAGCATGACGAATTTGGGCAAATAGTCCTCGCCCGAATGCAAGCTGAGCTAAGGCAGAATGGATATTGCGTGCTTGATGGCTTTGCGACGGATAATGGTGTCCCTAAATGGGAGGAGTTGGAAGAAGTTCGGGAGTTCGGAGATGTGTCGGGCAAGTTGGTGGACTTCTTCGAGAATGAGTATGGAGCGATGCCGGATATACGGAAAGGGGAGGAACAGAAGTCGTTTGTTCAAATAATCAACGATGATGAAGGATGGAAGGACGGTAGCGATGGACCATTTCAGGGGAGAGTGATGTCGACACGTTGGGGTACGGTGGAGAAGCCGGAGGATAATGAGGAGCTCAGGTGGATTGTAAGGTCGCGTGTTTTACTTGATGTTCGAATGGGTACAATTGCTGCGGCTTTGGGACTATGGGACAATGAAAGGGAAGCTGTGAAGATGTACACTCCGAAAACTGGTGGTCGATTTCTGGGGACGACGAGAAAGTGCAAGCGCCAGACGCTGCACACCGACTTCAGTGGTCTGGTTACGAAGGAAACAATGAATACTGGTAACCCCGGATACTTTTTAATGGCCTCTGGGAAAGAGGGCTTTCCTCTCTGGGTGAGCGCTGGAAGCCATCAACTGGTGGGGATGAACAACCAACAGTTGCGAGTGATGTCGGAGGTGTATCCAGCGAAGAAGATAATCATCCCACCGTACTCTGTATTCGTGGGCCGTGGTGATGTGACACATGCTAGAGCAAGTGGAAAGGACAAGGTGGATAGGCCCGAGTCTATGGATTTGCTGGTTAGATACCACATGTACATGGTACCAGAGGGCTACGCACTACCTGATGCTGTTCATCGGGTGCGGGATTTCCGACCCACGTTTGTCAATGGTGACGAGGAGGAGGAGGCGGAGGATGAACTGTTGTCCGATAAGGAGGGTGGGGCGGTTGACATGGAAGAAGACCAAGTGGTCGTGGAGATCGGTGTGGAAGCGGAGGCCGGTAGAACTGAAGTGCTCGAGAGTAGTAGTGATGACGATTTGCAAATAATGAGGCTGCGAGCGCCTCGAAGTGGATGAGAATGAGATGATTAGTAAATTATGTGTGTCTTGCGAGTATTAAGAGTAGTATACTATTGCAAGGCTATACATATGAACATAGAAAAGGTGCGGCAGGCTGGTAATTGAACAAATGTCATACTTCTTTGGTCCAGTTTCGTCTAATTGCAACATGCCACATGCTCCGTATCGTTGACATCATTGGTGGCACCATTCAATTCGCAATTGAACATGTAGCGTCCTAACATTTCTGAAACTGCACTTAAGGTTACTTTTAAGAGAAGTATGAAACTGAGAAGTCTATGCAGTTCATGTCTATGCGGTACTTTTGGCAGTATGGTGACTGTATCAGGAAAAATGGCAGAGGAACAGAGAGACTTTGCGGAAATTTCACCAAATACCTTGTCTAAGTTCATATATGCCAATGGTTACGGTATATTAAGTTCCGTTGATGGAACGTTGAGAAGAGAAGGAGAGTCAATTCCAGAAGAAGTTGTGAAGTGTATGAAGTTCATTGACGAACATGTTGGTTTTGGAATTGTCACAGGGGGTGATGTGGGCGACGTGGAGGGGAAAATGGAAGGACTCGGAGACTATAAGTTTGGTGTCTCGGCGAATCATGGAGCTTTCCTCCGTTTCTCTGACGAGAGGGAAATTAAGGCTGCATTCAATGATCACACCCTTGACCACACTGTTGACGGACTACTGTTCCTGGCAAGGGATTTGAATAGGAGGCATGGTATTGTGAATGATGATGAGAAGGGGTTCGTGGAGAACAGAAGTGATAGTGGCCTTCCCAATTTCGTGTACAACAAACTGCGGCAGTGGAGAGAAGAAGTGGATTCTGCTATTGGGGACCTGTTGCAGAAGATGGATGCGTTTGTTATCTATCCCGGCGATAAAAGTTGCGAAATTGTGGACAAGCGATACACAAAAGAAAGCGGAGGAGCAAATCTTGTGGATAATGAACCGAGATTTATTGATACGGATGACGTCGTGACGTTCGGAAGTGCTTTGAGCGACGGGCCTTTGCATGAGGTAGGCGTGTACGGCGTTCAAGTCAAAGAAGATTGTATCCCGGGTGGAGTACACAACCTGTTCGAAAGCGTGGAGGATGTACATTCCACAATTATGCTGGTGGCTCTGTTGTACGGCTACGAGGAAAAGCAGCACGATAAAAACCACCATGATTCATAAAAGGGTATTGAGATATATACGACACTTTTATTACTGAGATCTCATATCATAGCTAAGTATTACAGGCATCGTAGCACTTGAAACAAATTCCAAGAGCATTTCTAAACCTTTGACACTTGCATTTTCTGTACCCGTACAGTTCTGCCACCCTTCTGATGGTCTCAGGCACGTCCTCCACGCCATCAACAAGATATGTTACCGCTGCTGGCGGGTCGTCTCCCTTCACATGAACTGCCAGGGTTGCCATTTCATATAGAGGGCCATCATTGGAAGCATTCCCGAAAGCAACGATTAAATGTGTGTCGAACTGGGGGTCGTTTTCAACCAAGGCTAGCGCCCCACTGTTTTTCGTGAAACGAATGTCCCCTATGTCACAGTTTTCATCTTGAGGGTACGCAACCAGGTTCGAAAAGGATGTCAACACTTTTGAAATACCGGAGTTAACTTCTGTTTTCCACTTCGAGAGTCCATCGTACGTGAAGTTAGGGAGTCCACTGTCTTTTCTAGTGCTCACCACTGCTTGTTGACGCTCTTCGTGAAGTCCGTGCGATTCATTTAAGGAGAGTGCAAGTCTCTCAAGTTCGGCTGCACATCTTTCATAGCCTTCCCTCTCCAGGTCCTGATCAATTTCGGTACCATTGGATAATCTCACCCGTGCGCCTTGGTTTCCAGAGATGCCAAAAGTGTAGCCACCCAGGTACTCCATGAAACTCTCGGCATCCTCTGTATCTCGCCCAGTAGCAATTCCGAAACCAACGCGTGCATTGATGTACTTCATGCATTTGACTGTTTCGGCAGGAATGTTCTCCCCAGCTCTTTTCAGAGTACCGTCAATATCACTAATGACGGCGTAGCCATTTTCGAATATTTCGTTAGCCAGCTGCTGAGGAGTTACTTCTTGGGCTCTAACTTCTGAGTTATACATGTTTTGAAAGCTTTCTAAAGGGTTCGTTTTGCAAATGGGTGTGGGTATACGAATGAGAAGGATGTGATTGATGTTCACAAGGTGTTTCGTAGTATAAAAAGAGTCTAAGAACGACCATATGCGGGTATTGTAGTACTATTTTAAAACGTTACTACGACGAGAAGCTTTTGCATCGATTTGCAGTAAAGAAAGGATGATTTAGTCATAAACTATATGTACGGGTTGAAGTGGGTAAAGAAAACTATGAATATCTTCAACATGAGCTTAGAAATCAAGATCAGTAAAACAACCTCCATTAAGGGTTGAAACCCATAAAAGGTTTACCTAACTTTATACGGGTGCCCCAAGTATTGCAAACGCTTAGTTCTTCAGAAATATCACAATTTTGTACTTGTTTCGTTACTAGTATCGTGCACTATAATGATGTGGAATGACCATTTTCCATCTAGCAAAAACTTAGCAAGGTATTAGTGATAAGGGATGTAGGATTTAAAGGGGCATATTTGAACCACAGAAGGACGAACAATATAACTAATGTAATAGGAACAGGTCATTTCGATAAAGCACCTTTTATGTTTAACTATCTCTAAAAGGTTTAAAACACCGAAAAGTCATGTGTTCTAACCTCAAAGCCGGGGGAATGGGGAGGGGGATAACTTTTCCTTAACAACGTTGACGTAGTTTGTATGAAAAGGAGCGGGGTCACCGCCTACAATGTTTCTTTCTTGGCGGGAAAAGTCGTAGAAGTACGCGTTCCTAAACTGAAAGTCGGAGAAAGAAGTAGGGAAGCCAACGAGAGTTTTCCCATATGCAAGAAGTCGCCCAACGGTCTCTTCCACGTTGAAAGTAGTACCTGTCTTAAGCGAAACTATCTTCAACAGCTCTTTCATTATTGTGAGCACAACCGTACTGCACTCCGTAGCAACTACGTCCATAGGAATGAAACCTCTTGAGGCCCCGACGATGTTGAACGCTGATAGCCACACGAGCTTCTCATAATAGCTTACGAGAAATGTGTCTTCGTCGACAACCCCGCAAGTGAGACCCATAGACCTAAACCTGTCTGCAACGTTGGAGGCCCACTTTCCTGTTGCGACAGTGAGACCATCCGGACTTTGAGGAGTGACACCATCCTGCGGAGCTGCGTTTCTTGAGGGGACACCAACGTATAGGACAACGTTTGAACATTTGTCCACACCGAGCTTCGAAAGCAATGGTATGATGTCTCCATTCTGGAAGAAAATGAGATTCTCTCTGAGCGAATAAGGGCAGGCCTGAATTACGGTCTCCAGGCTGTTCGTTCTTCCACAAACTAGTATCGGTACATCAGAAAGATGAGAGGTAGCAGCCATGCTGCAGAATTCGTGTGCGGAAATGACCATATCTTCTTCGTTCGCCAGCATGGTACCTATACGCCCCCTTCCAACAATAACGGCCCGAGTCCTTCGGGCGGGAGATGAGGCCTGAGGGACGTCAGAGTATCTGGGACTCGGAGGCGGAATCGGAGGCATGTCGGACTGGGAGTTCATTGCGAGTGTTCGATTGTTTTTGTGTGACGATAGAAATGGAAGATGTGGCGGAGAACTGCTGGGGTAAAGAGTGATACTTAAGTACAAACGGTTGAGAAGCGCAGAACGGGAACATGGTTCACTTTGTGAAAGTGAGCGAAATGTATGATATGTGATTGTACTGAATGAATGATAGGGCTTGTATGAGACGACAAGCCACAAAGTGTGATGATGTTTTATGAAAAGTAGGTAGAAGTAGAAAGTGTACAATGAATGAAACTGAATTCGAACCTGAGTTGTAAAGTAAGAGTTACGGGGAGCTTGAATACAGGATGAAAGGAGCCATTTTGGCTTCATAAATGACGTGAACAGGTTCTATAGCTTCACTCGGATTGCCATAATCTTCTTTTTTATTGAGGTATAAAAGGGGGCTGTGTCTGGGAAGGACGGGTTTGGCGTTACTGAAGTTATCGATGTTCAGTATGGATTCTCGTTTAATTATAGCGCCATCAATTTTGGCTTCAGACTTTGCTCGCCTTTCAGATGAAGCGAGTGCAATGGAAGAGGCTGGAGCGGAGTGGCTGCATATAGATGTAATGGATGGTCATTTTGTGGCGAACCTTACTGTTGGACCGCCTGTTGTGAAAGCGTTGCGGAGGCATACGAAATTGGTTTTGGACTGTCATCTGATGGTATCAGATCCTGGGCGCTGGGTAAAAGACCTTGCAGAAGCAGGCGTAGACGGAGCCACATTTCATATCAAGAGTGTGGCTAAGGGACTAGAAAAGTGCGAGGTACCAACTGAGGAGGAGAACGTGGTGTTGAAGGAATTATGTAACCGAATTAAAAGGATGAGAATGCAGGTTGGAGTTGCGTTGCGTTGCTCCCGAATACGTCTATAAAGGTCGTAGAAGCACTTATGAAGGAAGGAGTTGTAGACATGTTCTTGTTGATGACAGTGGAGCCAGGGTTTGGAGGACAGGCGTTTATGGGGGGTGTTCTTGATAAGGTGCGACATGCAAGGGAGTTGTACCCAAGAATAGGGATACAGGTGGATGGGGGTATTGGACTGAGTACTGTGAAAGGAGTAGTGAAGGCCGGTGCAAACATTTTAGTTGCAGGATCTGCCATCTTTGGCTCGAGTAACCCAGCTCATGTCATAGCTGGTTTTCGAAAGGTTGTTTAGAGATAGTAGCATAAAATTATTGTTTCTTACATTGTTACCTTTACGTGTTATCACGACTATATTCTCCGTCTCCACTGGAGATGTATTTCTCTTCTATCACAACCGGGAAAGGATGTGAGAGAACATCAATATATCCCCAGTGGACGCTGAGAGGGAGGATGAACTACTCTACGTGCTATCATTGCTACCCATCCGGTGTCGAGTGGTGACATATTCTTTTTTTGTCACAACCCACACAGGATGTGACGGAAGAAGAAGATGCCCCCAGTCGAGACGGAGGGTGAGCTACTCTAAGTACAATCACTAGTCCCTAGCTTGCCTCCACTGGCAATATCTTCCTGTTTTGCTATAACCATCGAGTGAGGTTATGGTGGAAGAGAAAAATATAGCCGGTCGAGGCGAGGTGGGTGGGGACTATGTGAGCGCGAAAGAGAGGACAGAGGGGTGGCGCTTAAATAGTGGAAGGTGCGGAGGTGTACAGTAGATGTTTTGGCGGCAAATGGGATGAGGGAAACAGGGACAATCATGGTGCTGGATATAGCCCGTGTGGTTGGACAGTGGAGGTGGACAGCACAGTTTAGCTCGATTGCACTGTATCGCAGCGGAAACTTCGATCCAACTACTACTTCTTCTTCTGAAGATGTCGAACGGATACGTGAAGGATGAGGAGCTGTTGGCGCTGTTGGAGGGGAAGGAGGTACCGCCGACGCCGTCACCAAAGCGGGAAGAGGACGTGATTACGGCGGCTGGTCGGATGTCGCAGAAGAAGGGAGTGGCCGATGAAGGAAAGAAGTGTGAGGCGAGGAGAGGGGATGGTGATGAGGTGGAGAAGGGGGTAGAATTGGAGGTGGAGGGGGTCGCAATGGAGAGAAGGGGTGCGGTGCATCTGAGTCAGTTAGAGGTTGGAGACCAGATAGAGAGTGGGCGCGGAGAGGGTGACAGGGAGATGCGGTTTGTGGGGGAGATGAAGGCGAGGGTGGGGATGTTGGGGTTGGTGATGAAGGAGCGACTGGACGATGGAATTGTGGAGATTGTAACGGAAATGGGCGGTGTGGTGCTGAGTGGGGGTGGTAGTGGTGTTTCGGTTGAGGCGATTTCGAGCCTGCGGAATTCGTTGTCGGTATTGGGAGTGGAGATGAGGAATCATGTGTATGGGATAGTGGAGTGTGCGGGAAGGGAGGTTGGAGAGTTGCGGGAGGAGAATAGGGTTCTGAACGAGAGGTTGGACGTCCTGGAGCAGGAGCTGAAGGAGCTGGGCAAGAGGCAAAGATTGGTGGAAGAGGAGACGGTGAAAGGAGGTGTGGAGGGAAAGACGGAGAAGGGAAGTGTGGGAAAGGTGGCGGTGCAGAAGGGGTCCCCTGTGACACCGAAGACAAAGGGTGGTGGGGTTGAGGATGGGAAGGGCCGTCTGAAGAAGAGGCGTAAGGAGATGAAGAAGGTGGTGGAGGAGGTGCTGCGGGAGGGAGTCGGAGCTCCGGTGGTGACTGGGTTTAGGAGTGCGGCGGAGGTAGCGCGGACTGCGAAGGGGATTCTGTGGGGACAGGAGGAGAGAAGGATGGGAGGGATTTGAAGCCGTTTTGGGGCGAGGCGGGTATACGAGAAGGGGGAGGGTTGTCCACCTGACTTCTACAAAATGACGTTTGCGGAGACGGAGAGAGAGGATGGGAACGCGTGATGGGCGAGAAATGGGTAAATAGCGGGGGTGGTGTGGACTGGGAAGAAGTGATGGGATGATTGAGGTGGGATGAGTTGCGATTGGCATTGCAACATGGGAGAAAATGGAAGCGCAAACTAGCACGAGTGCAGTTTTGAGAGAGGGTCGCGGAAAAGAGTGAATGGGGTGGTGCGGCGAAGTAGAACCTCTACAAAAACTAGGGGACCCAAGAACTAAACTGCGCGAAATGGAATTTAATATTCCAAAATTTCTTAATTTTTTGAGTGCCAGCCTCTGCTACCCCCTCGCGCGTCCCAAATAGCCCCAAACTAGCTTAGTTTCCAAAGCGAACAGACTATATTCCACTTTGCAGAACACAGACGCTAGAAATCAATATTTCTCCATTACCTACAAAGGAGGCTGCATAGTCCCTGGAGCACATAAGTCTGTACTGGGGCTTCCGGAAGCGAAATCATACTGTAAGATGATGAAGGTGGGGATCAAATTTCGTCCAGCATCATATGCTTTCAAATTCGAAGACAGTTACTGGAATAGCCTTAGCTACGTCGTCGCTCGAATGCAATCGCCGGATGACAGGCTCATTTTACTCAATATGGACGTCGTCGCCATCGATATCCTCATTCTAATTGGTCTGGACACATTAGGCCGCTTTTTAATGTATCCAAACAACGTGACTCATCAGCTGGTCTACCACCAGGCAATTTGGAATCTCCCATTGACAGGAATGCATAGCCACTTATTCTTAGAATTATCTACCTCGTCCGTGCTTTATACACTATCGGAGCTGCAAAAGCTTCATGAACACTTCTTCCACCCAAACGCTGGCAAATTTTGCAACCTACTGAAACGAGCAAAGCCAGAAGACACCAACCCCGAGACGCAAGCATTTCTCTGAGGAATATCTGCCATGTGTCGCTCCTGTCAAAAGTTTTCCGCAAAACCCTTCCATCTCTGTGTTGCAGTACCAGAAGAGAATATAAAGTTTAATCAACAGATTGCCCTCGACCTCATGTACCTCAAGTTTGGGAGAAAGAAACGCGTTCCGGTAGTGCATATTTAGGATACACAGACGTACTACCAGAACGCTGTGATACTGAAAGGAGAATCAGCCCGCGACATTTGGGACGTCTTTCTAGAGGCATCGGGCATTATCTGTACCGGCTTTCCATCTGTAACGCGCGTCGATCCCTGTTCTGCGTTTACGTCGAAATACTTGGATGAATGCTCATCCAAGTATGTAATCGACCTTCGCATCTCTGAGGTGCTGTCACATAACAGCATTGGCTCAGGTGAATGATATCATGCACCTCTCCGGAAAATCTTCAGCACAGTCAGAGCGCACTGTACCTGTCTCGATCCTGAGATTGCACTACGTTGTGCGCGTGGGACCGGAAGGCCTCGTGCCCTCTCTTAATTTGTATGGCACAGGGCCGCGTTTTCCATTACCGGCATCCTCCGTTCCTAACCAAAAAAAGAAAAGAAAAATCTGGAGGCAGCAGGTCGAGAAATGTCAGGCATCACAGCCAAGCTTTGAATTCAACAATCTCTGCGTTCACGCAGACCACTTGCCGCGCGATATTTATTAGAACCAGGACAGAACGTGTTAGTTTACGATGAGAAGCAGAAGCATTGGATCGGTCCCTATTGCATTCAGAAGATAGTGCAAAAGATCGCAACGGTAGACATTGATGGGCGAAACGCTCATTATAATATTGCTCACCTGCTACCGGATCTTAGTGAAGGGAGCGACCAAGAGCTTTCGAGCCTCTGTGTTCTCGTTTTGATAGTTAGCACTCCAAAAGTGCTAGTTTCGAAATCCTAGTTTTCCATATGTTAAATTGCACTTTCTGTAGTTTCTATTCGCAGGAAAAACTAGAGAAAACTACGACTAATGAATGATTATGAGGTATGCTAAAGTATGCTATGTTTTTGATACTAGATATCTAAAACTAGCAAGTAGGAAATATGGCAGAACCGTACTTCCAGTCCCCCACTTTTGCTAGTGCTCTAGGTGAGTGGGCCCATTCGGGTAGTCCACCAACGGACCACATGGGAAGCCCAGAGAAAGGACCAGTCTGGACCGAACGCAGCCAGTTTCCGAGAATACTACGGCTGGAACATTCATTTGCTGCAGTACCCTCTGAGCACCACCACCGCAACCGCATATCCGCAAAACACCATGATCAAACCCAGAACTCATCCTCACAACTTCTTCATCGGCTGTTGCATGTAACATCTCCTTTCGCATAGTCCACATACCTCAATCGCATCATCACAGAAAGCCGTAAACGGACACGAAGTTAGTAGCCATACGTCTGTCTGTTGCATATGCTAGTTTTTGGCGAGAGTCGTCCAGAAAGTGGCAAGGGTCGTCCAGTAAATGTTTTGAAAAAATATCAAGATCAATTATTTCAAAATTTGGAGATAATTGCTTGGGTCGTCCAGAATCGCTGTGCAGTAAATACTGTTGGGTTTTCCACTCTTGCTAGTTCTTTAGTCGAGGGCTACCTGAACGGTATTTCGCGAAGTCTAGGTTCAGTTTCCATTACACGATACCTTCTGCAGAATGATACCCTGCAACGCATGGAATACTGGTGCTAGTACAGATGATGCTCATTATGAAGAACATACCGTTTTATTGGTATCTATTCTTCTATCGACCGCTTTTGCTAACCACTACTTCGCTATATTACATGTACCATTTCTCCATGATGGACCGGGTGTAGGCGCAATCTGCGCCAGCTGCCGCAGACTGCACCTCCACCAAAGCGCGGTATCGGTAGAACACATACGCACTCCGAGAGGATGAGGCGCGAAGCGCCTCATCCTCTCCGTTCCTCAAATAGGGAACCATACCCAGATGCATGGTTCCCTACTTGAGGAACTTGCACCTGCAACTCGTGAGTTACGTCCGCATCAAAAGTCATTTACTTGTATACTCAAGCAGAAAGTATCCATAAGTTAGTCAATGCTCCGTTGGACACATTTGAAATGCGATGGAACGTACCATTAAGAAAGCAAAACAGAAACGTTGCGCTAGAAAAGTCGATGGACCTAGTAACCCGCAAAAGGAAGAAGAAGAAGGAAAGGGATCGATTAGATTACCAGCAATCCATTCATCGTAAACGGCGGAAGGTTTTGAACCGAGAACTCACAAGCAACGACACCAAGAATGCCCATGCAGGAAACATACCGCAATTTCTCACTACTTTGTCACATTCGTCGACGAACATAGCCGTTACTGCTTTCTGTACATGCTCAAGACGAAGGATGATGTGTTCCGGATGTTCATCAAGTGGCTCAGGTTTGTGGAGAACCAGATGGGCAGGAAGGTGCTTACCATCACCGCTCGTAAAAGTGTGCTGCGTGCTTTGCGCACAGACAACGGTGGTGAGTACCGGTCCAATCGATTCTCCGAGAAACTGGAGCAGTACGGTATTGAGCATCAGCGAACTGTGCCTTACAATCTACAGCAAAACGGGCTTGCCGAGAGATTCAATCGCACACTTATGGACTTGGTCAGGTCAATATTGCATCACAAGAATGTGTCAAAAAGCTTTTGGGCTGAGGCTCTGAATGTTTCTGTGTATGTGCGCAACAGAATGACCTGCAAAGCGCTTCCGAGTGACGTGACTCCGTTTGAGCTGTGGCATGGACAGAAGCCTGATCTGAGCAATCTGCGTGTGTTTGGTAGCCGTTGCTGGTACAAGGTGGTTGATCACAAGTTGAAGAAGCTGGAAGAGCGTGCAGTGGAAGCCATCTTCATTGGGTACACTTCAGGCTCCCACGGATACAAGTTGTGGGACAGCCAGAAGAAGAAGGTGATTGTGTCACGAGATGTGAGGTCTGACGGGTGCTCTGGAACTGAAAGTGACGAGCACTCTGAACACGAGGACTACGCGGATATCGACTTGGTCGACAAGTCGGGAGCTGCTGAATCCTCAACTTCTGAAACATCCACCGATGATTCTGAAGATGACCCTTCTGCACCAGCTTCTCACGAGAGTACCACGAATGCCGGTACGGATGAACACCCACGCCAGACACACATGATGAGCCGGGAGTGACAGAGACGCAGCCCCTTCGTAGATCCACACGTCAGAGAAAGACGACATCCTCATGGTGGCGTGGTGCCAGTGCTTTCCTTACAGCCAGTGATGATACTCCTTCGTCGTACGCTGACGCAGTGTCACGTCCTGATTCCGAAGCTTGGAAGAAGGCGATGAAGAGTGAGTATCAATCGTTAATGGAGCACGACACGTGGGATCTAGTGCCAAGGCCAGCA
The DNA here is from genome assembly GCA_022539475.1 of Gracilaria domingensis. Lineage (NCBI taxonomy): Eukaryota > Rhodophyta > Florideophyceae > Gracilariales > Gracilariaceae > Gracilaria > Gracilaria domingensis. The sequence goes on from VCMS01000342.1 coordinate 82,372, forward strand.
GACAGCAACGTGATTTCGTCCAAGTGGGTTTATGGGCAGAAGTATGAGGCTTCGTCATCTGGTGAACCGACAGTGCGTTACAAGGCTCGTGTGGTTGCAAGAGGCTTCCTGCAGATCGAGGGTGTGGACTTCTCAGAGACTTATGCACCTGTGGTGAAGTTCACATCCATCAGAATGATCTTGTCTGTGACTGCCGTACGAGACTTTTACTTGCAGCAGATGGACGTGAAGACTGCCTTTCTGAACGGTGACCTTGACGAGACAGTGTTCATGGAGCAGTCAATGGGGTTCACACAGCAGGGAAAGGAGGACTTGGTGTGCCGACTGAAGAAAGCAATCTATGGGCTTAGACAAGCACCAAGACAGTGGCACGCCAAGATATACGCCTTCCTTGTTGGTGAAATGCACTTCAAACCGAATGACGCAGACGAGTGTGTCTACACCGGGATCATACTGGGTTTTTTTGGTTATCATTGCTCTGTATGTTGACGACTTGCTGATTGCGAGTCCGAGCATGAAAACCGTGGAACGTGTGAAGGCAGAGCTGTCAAGTCGTTTCCGCATGAAGGACCTCAAAGAAGCTCGCATGGTTCTTGGATTTGAAATCCAATGAGACAGAACCAAGCGAGAGCTGTACTTGACTCAGTCAGCGTACACGAACAAGGTCCTGGATCGATTTGGCATGCAGCTGTCGAAACCCGTTGACACTCCTATGGAGTGCGGTGTGAACTTGTATGTTGAGGAGGAAGTGCTCACGCATGTACCGTATCCTCAGGCGATTGGCTGCCTCACGTAACCTTCTGTGGGAACTCGTCCGGACATCTCATATGCTGTGGCTAAGCTGGCCAAGTATGTTGAGAAGCAGGTAAATACTCACTGGAAGGCGGTCAAGCGTGTTCTTCGCTACCTCAAGGGCACTACCACGTTCGGGTTGACGTATGGCTCCAGCACCGATTTGCAACTGCACGGCTATGTGGACTCTGACTGGGCTGGCGATGTTGCCAACCGCAAGTCCACTAGTGGATACTTGTTCATGATGTGCGGTGGTACTGTGTCGTGGTCGTCTCGTCAACAGGAGGCAGTGGCTCTGTCGAATGCAGAGGCTGAGTACGTGAGCTTGTGCTCTGGCACCAATAAGGCGATCTGGCTTAGGCGACTTTGGAACGGCATTGGCAGTGTGATTGGCATGGAAGCAGAGGGGTCTGTGAAACTGCTGATTGAACCAACTCCCATGTATGTTGACAACCAGGGCAGCAATGACCTTGCTCGAAATTAAGTGGTAAACAGGAGAACCAAACACGCCAAGATATACGCCTTCCTTGTTGGTGAAATGCACCTCAAGCCGAATGACGCAGACGAGTGTGTCTACACCGGGATCATACTGGTTTTTTTTGGTTATCATTGCTCTGTATGTTGACGAATTGCTGATTGCGAGTCCGAGCATGAAAACCGTGGAACGTGTGAAGGCAGAGCTGTCAAGTCGTTTCCGCATGAAGGACCTCAAAGAAGCTCGCATGGTTCTTGGATTTGAAATCCAATGAGACAGAACCAAGCGAGAGCTGTACTTGACTCAGTCAGCGTACACGAACAAGGTCCTGAATCGATTTGGCATGCAGCTGTCGAAACCCGTTGACACTCCTATGGAGTGCGGTGTGGACTTGTATGTTGAGGAGGAAGTGCTCACGCATGTACCGTATCCTCACGCGATTGGCTGCCTCACATATCTCTCTGTGGGAACTCGTCCGGACATCTCATATGCTGTGGCTAAGCTGGCCAAGTATGTTGAGAAGCAGGTAAATACTCACTGGAAGGCGGTCAAGCGTGTTCTTCGCTACCTCAAGGGCACTACCACGTTCGGGTTGACGTATGGCTCCAGCACCGATTTGCAACTGCACGGCTATGTGGGCTCTGACTGGGCTGGCGATGTTGCCAACCGCAAGTCCACTAGTGGATACTTGTTCATGATGTGCGGTGGTACTGTGTCGTGGTCGTCTCGTCAACAGGAGGCAGTGGCTCTGTCGAATGCAGAGGCTGAGTACGTGATCTTGTGCTCTGGCACTAAGAAGGCGATCTGGCTAAGGCGACTTTGGAACGGCATTGGCAGTGTGATTGGCATGGAAGCAGAGGGGTCTGTGAAACTGCTGGTTGAACCAACTCCCATGTATCCATGGTCTGTTGGAAGTCCTGCTGTCACTGACATCAAGCAGTTGAGATGTGTGGAGTATAGAATGGTACCTTGATATGTGAAACCGAGATTGATGTTGTTCTGTTTTGTATACTACGTTGCTGTGTGGTATACTCCGTATGGGTTGAACGTTTATGTCTACATTGGAATGCTGTCGTTCAGCTAGGATGACCACAAGGTACAACGATGACAGGTTGGACAGTGGTAATGGAGTACAGGTTGCAAGGCCATGTATTTGAACACATGGTACAGGTTGCAGCACTGTCAGTGTTGTGAAGTCTACATCATGTTTGGGTTGTGCTACATGCACATGTGTGTGTATGGATGAATGGAACATGTTGCAACTGAGTGACTGACGTCATCTGGTTTACAGGTACTTGTTGATGATGTGGGACTTGGGTACCTGGCACGTACACATTACGGTGTCGTGTACGGATTACAGCGTGCAAGCAACACGTGAAGTATGGTATGATGTTCCGTAAGCATGTCTGGTCATAATGGTGAGGTGTTGCATTGTGTGTATGCATGGTCGCGTTGCTATGGCCTGCTGTCATATTGTTGACTGCATTGATGTGTGGTGCTTGTGGTGTGCTGTCGAAATGTGTCGGTACACTGTCAGGGACGTGTATGGCTACTGCATTGTTGAGCATTGTTGTGCACTGCTGTGCAGTAGTGTACGGAATTGTTGTGCACTGTTGTACACTGTTGTGTGTTGTTGTGCACTGCTGTTGTAAGCAGTTTGGCATTCTTACCATGTTATGTCTGTAGATGATTGGTAGTATTGAGTGTCTCTAGTTAGTGAGTTGCATGTTGGTTCGAGTTGGAGTTGCATGATGGAGTAGCGAAGAAGTGCTATATAAGGTGTGACACAAGCACCTCCAAGTAAATCTGAGCCAGAGCTGGCGAAGTTCCCTTGCATCGCCCCATCCTTCCTCATGTCAACTTTCTGATCCCAGCTAGAACCTCTAGCAGGTTATGGGCCCAGCCCCGCCGACCTCTGCCGTTTGTCGTTCGTCATGAGGTTTTCCTTTCTGCCGCTCTCCCTCACCGCCGACCGTGTTGTTGAACGCCGTTGTTGATGTTTTCGATGTTGGTTTGCCGTCGTTTTTCTTGTCGTTGACTGGTATGGTGGTGTTGTATTTCCCTTTTGGTTTGCGTTCCTCCCTGAGGACGTTGTGGTGCTAGTGGTTCGACGTTGTTCTACTTTCGTGATTCTGCTTGGTTTCTTGTTCATTTTCGTTTTCGTCGATCGCTTTCCGCTCTTGTTGGTTTTTCGCCTCTGTTTTCATTGTTGGGATTGTTGGATGTTGACCCTGTGCTGTCACTGAAAACCAAAAGCGCTGGGGAGCATGGGCTGTTTTGGAGGGTGCCGTTGGAAAAGCGCATATGCGCCTCTGCGCAAACTCAACGTGAAACGGGCTTCTGATTGGCTACTGCAAATGGTCATATGCAATGTGGTTCGTACAAGTGTTGTGGTGCTAATGGGTTGTTTCCGGGGTACACGTGTGTAGCTAGTACACTGGGCATGCTGTACATGATGCACAGAGTACACACGTATGTACGTGGACATGTAGGACAGCTTGGTGTATCTTGGGCATTATGGTGAAGAGTTGATGCGGTGTCAAGAGGATTACAGTGTGGTGTTGTTGATGACGTAGGACTTGGAGTGAGTTTGTGGTGAAGTGTTGTTGGTGAGCTTGTACGTAACTGTTATGGTGTGGTGTAGGGATTACAGTGTGTTGGCACTATGAGAATCTGTGCATGGTCATGGTTATGTGTAGGCACGTAAGTTGTTGTGCACTGTTGTGCTTTGTTGTTGTAAGCTGCCATGATAGTGTGGGAGTGTTACCATGTTATGTTAGGAGACGATTGGTAGTATTGAGTGTCTCTAGCTAGTGGTTTAGGTATTGCTTGGAGTTGGAGGTTTGCGATGGTTGCGCAAAGTAGTTCTATGTAAGCGGTGACTCGAGCACCTCCAAGTAAATTCCGAGCCAGAGCTGGCGAACTTCCCTTCATTCCCCCCATCCTTTCTCTCAACCTTCCCTTTCCAGCTATAACCTCCATCAGGTTATGGGCCCAGCCCCGCTGACCTCTGCCGTTATCGTTCGTCTATAGCCGCTCTCCCTCACCGCCGTTCACCCGCTTCGCTGTTTTCCTTTCTCGGTCTCTTCGTCGTTGCGTCGGGTGTGTTGACCGTGTTGATGGTTGATGTTGATCTTCTCCTTTCGGTCTTGCGTTCCTCCCTGAGGGCGTTGTGGTTGTAGTGGTTCGACGTTGATTCTGTATCGTGATTGTGTTTGGGCGCTCGTTGTTGCCCGTGTTGTCGATCACTATCCGTTTCGTTTGGTCTCCCTCTGTCGTTATTGTTGGGATCCCCGCGTCGTGTTGCGGGTTTTGATCCGAGAGGTTGAGGACCGTTCGTTGTTGAAGTCTGTGCACTGCGTGTGTGCTCAGCAGTTGTTGAAGTCTGTGCACTGTGTGTGCTCAGCGTCTGGGGTTGTCATCTGAGGTCCAGCGACAAGCGGTTGATCCGAGCAATCGGGGACGTTAGTCTGGCGGCTTGAACCAAAGCGGACGTGCTGTCTAGCGGGCTCCCACCGGTCCTTCGGGGCGGATAACGGTGTCGGTCGGAAGACCTGGTAGTACCGCGAGTGCTGAAGTGGACGGGGTGCCGTGACGCACTGTTGGACTTGGGTGGCTGACCTTTGTTGTTGTTGACCTGACTTTGTGTCGGGTTCTTGATCTGTGGTGAAAGCAAACCGAAACGAGCTTTTGATCCGTGCAACCTCGGTTGAGCGGGGAGGCGACGTACCGAAGGCTGACCTCCTTTTCAGGATCAGGCCGCGTGTGGGCATTATTGTCTGCTCGTTAGGAGCGTACCTTGGTTTTTCATAGTAGCTGCAGTTTCGAGGTCGCGCAAGTTCTTGCAAGAGGCCAGATTGAGTTAAGTGGTGAAGACATATCTTTGGTCATTAACCATCCTTTGGACGCCTCGTAGAGAGCAACGCGCCTTCTCCTGGAACGCAGGAGGAGGTAGACTGCAGAAGTCGTTTCCTACCCGGAGGGTCTCCGGGGGTCAAGGGTCCGATCCCCTAGGGTACTGGGAATTTAGTTCCTGCCAGTGGTCCCGACTATTGAAGTTTTTGTTGTTGTTGTTTGCAGTTGTTGTTGTTTGCTGCTGTTGTTTGCTGCTGTTGTTTACTGCTGTTGTTTGCTGTCGTTGTTTGCCGTTGCTGTCTACCCGCCATCGCCGTATTTGATTTGCTCCCCTGTTCCCTTCTTACAACATGGATTCGTTCAGTGGGCTCAAGATCGAGAAGTTGGGTGAGGATAACTTCCACACCTGGAAGCAGAAGATTCATTACGTACTTGCACTGAAAGACCTCAAGAACCATTTCACCACTTCTGGACCCACCGATGAAGAGGAACTGGCAAAATGGCAAATCCGAGACGAAAGGGCTAGAGCGATCATTGGACTCGCGCTTGCCGACGAGCACTTGGATCACATTCGTGACATTGACAGTGCTGCTGACGCATGGAAGGCCATTTGCAATGTGTTCCAACGCAAGACTCTTCTGAACCGAATCAACGCCAGACGTGCTTTCTACTCTGTCAAGATGCGCGAGGACGAGAAGATGTTACAATTCATCAATCGTGTTCGGCACTTGGCCTCCGACCTCAAGAGTATGGAGGTCAACGTTGAAGAAGAGGACATTGCCATGGCCGCTCTATGTGGAGTTCCCGAACGTTTTGAGCACCTCATTGTTGCAATTGACACCACGATCGGAGATCGCCAACTCACTATGGAGTTTGTGAAGAGCCGTTTGTTGCAAGAAGAGCAACGTATGAGTGATCGTGCCAAGGAGGAATCTGGTGGTGATGCAGCACTCGTGGGACGCCAGTTTCGTAGGAAGTCATTGAAGTCGGTTGTGTGTTACTATTGTGGCATAAAGGGTCATATCCAGAAGAACTGTTTCAAAAAGCAACGTGATGGGGCTAACAAGGATCAGATCGATGCTGCTCACCCAAGTGTACATACCGCGCTCAACGATGAGCAAGGTACGGGCGTCAGCGATTCTGACTTTTTATGCCTTATTGCAAATGGTGCCGACAAGGCCACTAACAGTGACTGGATTGTTGACTCTGGAGCTACTGCGCACATGACTTATGATGACTCAATGTTCCAAACGTACGAGACAAAGGTGTCGTCGGGTGTGAGTATCGGCAATGATTCCAAGTTGCAGTCTGTTGGTCACGGAAGTGTGGAGCTCGATCTGACAGTTGAAGGGTCCAAGCGTAAGTGCAAGCTAAAGCAGGTGGTACACGTGCCCAACTTACGGTACCACTTGTTGTCTGTGTCACAGATATGTGATCCGGGCTGCACGGTAGTGTTTGACAAAGAAAAGGTATGTGTGTACAAGGGGTCAAAAGTGGTTGCCGTCGGGCGACGCGTCAAAGACCTGTACTACCTTTGCACTGCTGCAGAACAGCTCACGGACACGGACAGTGCGCTTGTGTCAGACTTGTCTCTTTGGCATGCTCGAATGGCTCATGTGAATGTGGAAGGCATCAAGCAGATGGCTCGAAATGGCGTTGTGTCAGGTCTGAATGTGGATGTGGCTCAGAAGGTGGATGTGTGTGGCTCTTGTGTAGTGGGCAAAGCAACCCGTGCTCCGACTCCCAAGCAAGGGGGGGAACGAGCTGAACACGTACTGGACCTGGTACACTCTGATATATCGGGTCCAGTGAACGTGAAGTCCTTGGGAGGCTCGCACTACTTTGTCACATTCATCGATGACCACAGCCGCTACTGCTTCTTGTACATGCTCAAGACGAAGGATGAGGTGTTCCGGATGTTCATCAAGTGGCTCAGGTTTGTGGAGAACCAGATGGGCAGGAAAGTGTTAACCATCACCGCTCGCAAGAGTGTGTTGCGTGCATTACGCAACGAAAATGGTGGTGAGTACTTGTCCAATCGGTTCTCCGAAAAGCTTGAGCAGTACGGTATTGAGCATCAGCGAACTGTGCCTTACAATCCACAGCAAAACGGGCTTGCCGAGAGGTTGAATCGCACACTCATGGACTTGGTCAGGTCGATGTTGCATCACAAGAATGTGCCAAAAAGCTTTTGGGCTGAAGCTCTGAATGTTTCTCTGTATGTGCGCAACAGAGTGACCTGCAAAGCGCTTCCGAGTGACGTGACTCCGTTTGAGCTGTGGCATGGACAGAAGCCTGATCTGAGCAATCTGCGTGTGTTTGGTAGCCGTTGCTGGTAAAAGGTGGTTGATCACAAATTGAAGAAGCTGGAAGAGCGTGCAGTGGAAGCCATCTTCATTGGGTACACTTCAGGCTCCCACGGATACAAGTTGTGGGACAGCCAGAAGAAGAAGGTGATTGTGTCACGAGATGTTAGGTTTGACGAGTGCTCTGGAACTGAAAGTGACGAGCACTCTGAACACGAGGACTATGCGGAAATCGACTTGGTCGACAAGTCGGGAGCTGCTGAATCCTCAACCTCTGACACATCCACCGATCATTCTGAAGATAACCCTTCTGCACCAGCTTCTCACGAGAGTACCACAAATGCCAGTACGGATGAGAACACCACACCAGACATACATGATGAGCCGGGAGTGACAGAGACGCAGCCCCTTCGTAGATCCACACGTCAGAGAAAGACGACATCCTCATGGTGGCGTGGTGCCAGTGCTTTCCTTACAGCCAGTGATGATACTCCTTCGTCGTACGGTGACGCAGTGTCACGTCCTGATTCCGAAGCTTGGAAGAAGGCGATGAAGAGTGAGTATCAATCGTTGATGGAGCACGACACGTGGGATCTAGTGCCAAGGCCAGCAGACAGCAACGTGATTTCGTCCAAGTGGGTTTATGGGCAGAAGTATGAGGCTTCGTCATCTGGTGAACCGACAGTGCGTTACAAGGCTCGTGTGGTTGCAAGAGGCTTCCTGCAGATCGAGGGTGTGGACTTCTCAGAGACTTATGCACCTGTGGTGAAGTTCACATCCATCAGAATGATCTTGTCTGTGACTGCCGTGCGATACTTTCACTGGCAGCAGATGGATGTGAAGACTGCCTTTCTGAACGGTGATCTTGACGAGACAGTGTTCATGGAGCAGCCAATGGGGTTCACACAGCAGGGAAAGGAGGACTTGGTGTGCCGATTGAAGAAAGCAATCTATGGGCTTAGACAAGCACCAAGACAGTGGCACGCCAAGATATACGCCTTCCTTGTTTGTGAAATGCACCTCAAGCCGAATGACGCAGACGAGTGTGTCTACACCGGGATCATACTGGGTTTCTTGGTTATCATTGCTCTTTATGTTGACGACTTGCTGATTGCGAGTCCGAGCATGAAAACCGTGGAACGTGTGAAGGCAGAGCTGTCAAGTCGTTTCCGCATGAAGGACCTCAAAGAAGCTCGCATGGTTCTTGGATTTGAAATCCATCTGGACAGAACCAAGCGAGAGCTGTACTTGACTCAGTCAGCGTACACGAACAAGGTCCTGGATCGATTTGGCATGCAGCTGTCGAAACCGGTTGACACTCCTATGGAGTGCGGTGTGGACTTGTCTGTTGAGGAGGAAGTGCTCACGCATGTACCGTATCGTCAGGCGATTGGCTGCCTCATGTATCTGTCTGTGGGAACTCGTCCAGACATCTCATATGCTGTGGCTAAGCTGGCCAAGTATGTTGAGAAGCCGGGAAACACTCACTGGAAGGCGGTCAAGCGTGTTCTTCGCTACCTCAATGGCACTACCACGTTCGGGTTGACGTATGGCTCCAGCACCGATTTGCAACTGCACGGCTATGTGGGCTCTGACTGGGCTGGCGATGTTGCCAACCGCAAGTCCACTAGTGGATACTTGTTCATGATGTGCGGTGGTGCTGTGTCGTGGTCATCTCGTCAACAGGAGGTAGTTGCTCTGTCGAGTGCGGAGGCTGAGTACGTGAACTTTGTGCTCTGGCACCAAGGAGGCGATCTGGCTTAGGCGACTTTGGAACGGCATCGGCAGTGTGATTGGCATGGAAGCAGAGGGGTCTGTGAAACTGCTGGTTAACCCAAATCCCATGTATGTTGCCAACCAGGGCAGCATTGACCTTGCTCGAAATGGAGTGGTGAACAGGAGAACCAAACACATTGAGATTCGGTTCCACTTCACTCGAGAAGCTCTGCAGGCCAACTCGATTGTACTGTTCTACTGCCCGACGGATTCCATGGTTGCCGACATGCTGAATAAGCCGCTTGCGCGAGTGAAGCACGAGAGGTTCCGCGAAGCCGGTGGTGTGATCCACATAGAAGTTTGAAGTCAGTGACAGAGGGGGGGTGTTGGATGTTGACCCTGTGCTGTCACTGAAAACCAAAAGTGCTGTGGAGCATGGGCTGTTTTGGAGGGTGCCTTTGGAAAAGCGCATATGCGCCTCTGCGCAAACTCAACGTGAAACGGGCTTCTGATTGGCTACTGCAAATGGTCATATGCAATGTGGTTCGTAAAAGTGTTGTGGTGCTAATGGGTTGTTTCCGGGGTACACGTGTGTAGCTAGTACACTGGGCATACTGTACATGATGCACAGAGTACACACGTATGTATGTGGACATGGCGGACAGCTTGGTGTATCTTGGGCACTATGGTGAAGAGTTGATGCGGTGCCAAGAGGATTACAGTGTGGTGTTGTTGATGACGTAGGACTTGGAGTGAGTTTGTGGTGAAGTGTTGTTGGTGAGCTTGTACGTAACTGTTATGGTGTGGTGTAGGGATTACAGTGTGTTGGCACTATGAGAATCTGTGCATGGTCATGGTTATGTGTAGGCACGTAAGTTGTTGTGCACTGTTGTGCTTTGTTGTTGTAAGCTGCCATGATAGTGTGGGAGTGTTACCATGTTATGTTAGGAGAAGATTGGTAGTATTGAGTGTCTCTAGCTAGTGGTTTAGGTATTGCTTGGAGTTGGAGGTTTGCGATGGTTGCGCAAAGTAGTTCTATATAAGCGGTGACTCGAGCACCTCCAAGTAAATTCCGAGCCAGAGCTGGCGAACTTCCCTTCATTACCTCCATCCTTTCTCTCAACCTTCCCTTTCTAGCTATAACTTCCATCATATGACGTGCATTGTACTCATCGATGAGTGTGGTAGCAACGTAGTCCCAAGTCAGTTCGGATATATCCTTAGTGCGCAACGCCGCGGCGGTCGACTCCAAAGAACTTTGCGGATCAATAGAAGCCAAAAGCATAGGAGCCTTATGAGTTTCTGGAATGGCAGCATCCTTGCCCATGCGATCCAACTGTGAGAACAGTGCAGTGGATTGATCGACATACTCAGACATGTTCTGCCCATTGTACGACATTCGGAACAGTTGAGTCTGAACCGCGATGCGGGAAACCGTTCGATTAGATGCATAACGTGCATCGAGCATCTTGAGCATTCGTGCCGGATCATCATCCACATCCATAACGACACGCAAGGGAGCATCGCCAAGTGCACAAATGGTGATGCCACAGGCCTTTTCAAGCGTAGCCAATGTGCGAATGGGGTCCACAGAGGATCCTTGACCATCAGTACCAGTGGTATCGGTTGACATGTACTGCGCGGCATCCGTGTTAACAACATTCCAGACACCTTTGATACGACATGCAGCACGAAGACGATGTCGCCAGAGTGCGTAATCTTCACCACGCTTACCATGAAAGCGGGGGATCTTCACACCAGAGTTGGTTTCAGTTTCCTTTTCGGAGTCCGACATTGTAAAAGATTCGTTCTGAATACAACCAGATCCAGGAAACCAAGTAGAAAACGGAAGAGGGAATCATAAAAGTAGCTTCGACAAACAACAATACAAGCAGAGTGAGGGACTCAATGCTTATGTTACACAAAGATGGTAAAAGCTGGAGTGGAGTATTCTCAACACTCAACAGCGAGGGCGCCAGCGGAGACCGTGTAACCAGGTCTACAATGCTCGTCGGGACGCGTCACGTACTCGATCACAGGCGGAGTTCGGGTACTCGACGCCTGGAGTATACTCACGGGTGAGACAGAACTCAACCCGGAAACAACAAGAAGAAGAAGAAGCAGCGGGTCCACTGGCAGGATCTAATATCCGGTTACCCTAGAGGTCCGAACCTCTGGTCCCTGGTTACTCTCTCCAGGTGAGGCACGGATTCTTCTTGACCTACCCTGCTCTGCCTACTTCAGAGCGAGGGGCTTTACAATCCCTACGAGACGTCCCAGGGAGGTTACCAGCCAAAGATATGCGTTCAATAGTTAGCCCCTGCTAGTCGCTTGCGGGAAATCAGCGCGGTCCTTCTGCTCGCTCGCTCGCTCGCTCGCAACGCGTACCTGTCGCAGATAGGAAAACTTCGTAGAATCCAAAGGAGAAATTAGTAGAAGATCGTGACGTCTGCGAAGAGTCGACGCTTTGGACCCATAACCTAATGCAACGAACGCAGGTTAGAGAAGTGAAAAGGAAAAAGATGTGAACATGATGGGTAAGACAAACAAAAGGGGGTAGGCCACCTCCGACCGAGTTTAGTGAACGGGGACGATCGCAACCTACTAGTACTAACCGCGCACCGCCGCCGTCGCTGCATGCGACATAACAGCACACGCTGTCAAAGTGTACAGCTTGACGACGAAAGCGCGCGAAAATCATAATACGAATTCAAAACAACTAAATCAAACCGCGCCAAATCCAATGCCAACTCCATGATAAATTAGTAGCCCCAAAAAATCAACATTTTCAATCGGGCGCATCAAACCCGCTCGGGCAGCTCAGAATCGCACATTCGCTCCAAAACCCTTCGCAGTAGCCTAGAATCGCACATATTGCAAAACCCGTTCAAAACAGCCTGTATTCGCACATTCTCAGCTACTGCATAACTGGCCAGCAGTAGCAGACTTCAGCCAATCACAGCGCACCACTTGTGCCATTCGCCACTCCTGCCCCAGACAGCCAGGTCCACTTGTCCACACTACGTTGCATATACGCATTTGCAGTAGCCAATAATATTGCAGTATCACGTTGGGTTTGTGGAGAGGCGCATATGCGCTTTTCGCGCGAGGGTGCCCAAAAGTGGCCATGCTCCCCTGCAACTTTGTGTTCCAAGTACTTGGAGCACCCTTGAGAGACTGACAGGCACTCGACCATGACCCAACATCAACAGCACGCGTCAGGTGTCCCTTGACGTGGTCACTTATCGACAAGCAGTGACGACGGAACAGCATTACTGCCAACCAACCACACGTAGTACACGAAACTGGATAAACATAAAATCAGAACAAAGCACAAAGGCGTCACCTGGGTGGAGCCACCCCGCCGCCTCCCCGCCGCCACCCCGCCGCCACTCTGCCAAAGCTTCGAATTCTAGATTCTCTACACAATCTGCAGCGCATAGTAAGCGCTTCAATCCCGCTCGCTAAGCGAGATTGTCTCAGCGCAACTTCCATGTGAAATTTGGACCAAACTCTTCGCCCGGTTTCTTGCTCTCCTTGTTCAATGTGCACCTTTAATACTCTACTTGACAGAATCACAACAGCCAATTGAATTCCAACGTTCTCGTCACCCTTCGTAGCCAATAATCGGACAGCAATCTCGTCACCTTTTTCGCCCTCTGCACCAATCACAACCTACATGGTACACCTTTGCATTAGCAGACAAAGCCAAGGCCGCGCTTTTGAGAGCTTGCGTGCCCGCGTTGCCCATCATTATGCCCAGCAAAGAGCAAACTCTGCAGCAGATAAGCGTCTGTGCGCCGCGACTGATCTCGTCCGCCACCATTTACGAGGTGCGTACGATCCATGCCGGCTTTATGTTCTATTGTTCCAACGTGCCGGGTCCTTTGGGTCTACAAGATATCAACTCTAAAGAACGTATGATTTCGTTGGATATACCAGCGCAGACCGTCTTGTACTGCTGTTGCTTCCCATTGCTTCTATTGTGCGTTTGCGAACAAAATAGGGTACAGTTTACATATGGGATACGCTGTGCTCTACTCTCATGGAGTCTTTTCGCATGTGCTGTGGGTCGCGACAGAGTCGTGTCATGTGTATATGGAAAATCTTTTCATAGGCGCGCTGTTCTACCAGTCTCTCGCGCAAAGTTGTCCCGTATGTGCTGTGTGATAAACCGCGCAAGGCCGATTGCTCGTGTGTTTCTGAGCCTCTGACGCACTGTTACGTGTGTGGAACCCCACGAATGTGAACAATCCCGCCATATATCGGCCGATACGGAACATATTACGTCTCTCAAGTGGCGTTCGGGTGGTATTGCTTGCTTGGATACATTTATGACATGTCTCGTGTGGCGATTACGGGCGTGCCGGATGGCTCTGTTATGCTTCGGTTCTCAATCCGAGGTCGTCATCCATTTCGTCGCAATTGCATTCAATTAACAGCTAAATCAGGTTTCAGGTACCTTCATCTCTGCGTTTTTCACAATGTGGCAGCATTTGAGCGCTACGCAGACACCAAACGAGCACTATGTATGGCTTGCACAGGATCCTCGCACACTCTAAGATTACAAATGGCTTGCCAGTCTGTGTTCTCCGTGAACAAAGGAGGTAGCAATCATGCACATGGAAGTACTTCTTTACTCTGGATTGATGTCTTTCTAACGGAGTAGACTTCACGAAAACGCGTCAACAATATGATTCAGCAATCGTTGTGGACGGATATGTTGAAAGCTCAATGAAACTGAAGAACTGTGGTTTGTGATGTTCATCAATACAGTATGACTTCTTGATGTTTTCCCTCGCTATGCCTGATTCTTTCAGAGCGTATAGGTCGGGAACAAGGACGGTTGGTCTACGTATGTTGGAAAGCGGGATACAATCCAAGTGTATTTGTTCATTTGCAGATAACTCATACTTCCATCTCCGAAGGTTAAAGGTATGGATAACGCGAACATTGCCGTTCTCTGCTTCAGCACGTATTAACCTGCGTAGAAGAGCACATTTCATGTCTTTCTCACCGGGAATGACAAAAAGGCTCTGCACAATGCCAGTATACTCATATTCACCAATCCTATACTGTACAGCGTCATGATGAGCACGGTTAAGAATGTTCTCACCAGCTCGAATATTATGGCGAGTTCCCGAAGTACTCTGTTCCGGCCACCATTCAAATCTCACATCCACAGAGAGTTCACAACGTTTCTGCAAGTACTTGGTTGGGTTGGAATTATAAGGAACGCATGACAACATGTCTACAGCGACGTGAATGCTGGAGTAGTTCTTGATTGTCTCGCAAAGTTTTGAACAAAAGATTTCGGGCTCTGCTTTCTTTGTCGGTGATGAAAGCAACGCAGTTGGTTTGAACGATATCGGTGTACTTGCAAAACTCACGTTCAACATGCTTTTGTTGATAGGAATTTGTTTGGATTCTTGCATGGCCGAGCTTCGCGATGACAACAACTGAGATGTGATTTCTGTTCTGTGCTTATTTGTTGATTGGTATGCTTTCTTGGTTGCCTTATGCATCCTTTCGTTAGCGTGCGTTGCACCCCTTCGGATGCACCCGAAGCTTAACAGATTGCTCTTGACATGTCTCATCAAGCGATGGATCTTCGTATTCATTTTGATCCCCAGTCCGTCAATCAACGAAAGGCCCAGCTTAAAGCATTTGAATTGTAAGATGTCTATATCTGCACTGGTCCGAACCGCCGCTTCAGGAGAACGATTGACTCCAAAGAGTTCTGACTGAACCTGTGCCATCTCCAGGGCAGCCTGAACAAGCGGGTCATCATCAGGACGTCTGTTTGATACTCCTATCAGAGAGGTCCAAAGCAGGGGGCACTGCTTTCTTCGAATAGCGCCGGTCATACCCGCTAGTCTCTCGTTGCGGTTGACGAGAAATGGCGGAAGTTTTGGTACAGGACAGGTTCCTGCAATGTCAACCATTCTTTGGTTTGCTATTGCAACCGATTTGGCTCCACTGTGGATACATTCTCTGTCACTTCCAAGAACTTCCCCAGCAATGTCAGGCAGAAGGCGAAAGATTCCCAAATCCAGCACATGCAACGAGTCAAATCCAATAACTTCGTAGAGCAGAAAGGGAGCAGATCCAAGTCCTCTAAAAGCAGCAAGTGCGGGAGGGTACTCATGCGCACTAAACTCATGCAGGTATTCTCGAGCTCGTCCAAGGCGTGCTCTCTCTTCCTTTGAAAGTGCTCTGGTGGGTTTGGCTCCTTGAACCCTTCTTTTCGCGGTTAAAAGCTGGTAACGTACGGTCTTGGAAATATTTCTTGGTGAAGCTTCGATATTGGACCTCTGTGTATCTTGCACAACTTCCTCGCTGATATCTTTGTTTGGCGCACGAAATAGCATCTCGCACAGAGAGCAATCTCGAAAGCTATCGGCGCTCTTCAATGAAAAGAAGGCTCTCTCTTGGGGTTGGTCGGCTACAATCATTCCTATTCTGGGTACCACAATTGTTTCCTCAACAACGATACCGGCTCTTGATGCCTCAATAAGATCCTTCAACGCCAGAAACAGGAAACGTTGAAACAATTGAATCCTTTCCCGTCGTAAGTCCAATGATGATCGTTCCACATCTTTCATGTCAACGCATGGCGCAATCCCAACCTCGTGCCATTCTTGGGATCTGTTGTTCAGGTTGCTGAATCTGACGCGTAGTGTACTTGCGCTCTAAGATCCCGAGTTAGATAATATCGTGCCATCACAGTACAAATCTATTAAGACGATTACTACCTTTTCCCCAACATGTTTCTTGTACTTTAACATGATGTCAGCGTTCCATGGACTGGAGTAAGTACGCTGACCAGCCCTACTTGTCGATGAAAACGCTTGCACTTCTTCAATACCTCCTGCTGAATCTATTTCCTCCTTCATAAGGCGAAGAACGGAGCGGAAGGCTCCAGTGTTATTCAAGCCAAAGGGTGTCTCAAGTAAGGTCTTCATCCATCCCTCACAATCTACGTTCCATTTCCGAACATTTTTCACATACGAAGCAAACTTACTGCTGGTCGAAAATTGTGTCGTAAGGTTATCTGCTATGAAGAGGAAGGTCTTTCTCAAGTTGTGAAACTAGTTCGGCCTGTCCTTCACACTGCCCCATTGACATTTGGTATTTGTTGCAATGAGAAAGCACCTTCTTACACCACGGGTGCAAAACGCTCGGGCTGGGAACTGGTTCAGTAACATATGGAAAGACAGGTTCTGCTCTGTCGTTTTCAAAGCTCATGAAGAAGGTAAGTACGTCCTCTGAAACTCCTGGTGGTTCGGAAAGAGATGATTGAAGCGTTAGAGTCTGTGAATGTTCAGTCGGCTGTACGTGCGGTATACTTGGCGTGTCCTCTTGTGCATCCTCACATTCTTGTGCAAAGTGTAGATCGTGCTCCAGTCCAGGCATGTCTACATCCACAGAACTCTCCATATGATTGCTTTCGGAAACCCTGCGTCGTTTGCGATGACTTCGAAGAATATGACGAAGCAAGTTGACATTGTCATTGTACTCACGACCACATATTAGGCAATGAAACATGGTATCAGTGTGGAAAGCATGAACGTCTCTGCGGGGGAGGAACTTTGAGTTGCTTGTCTTTTGTTTGTAGTCAATCGCTTTTGTTTTACTCTTCGTGAAGACGGGCGTTCTGAAACGAAACTGTTGATATTTTTGGCTGTTACGGTGAAACGGAAAGCGGGCCTAGGAAAGAAAAACGTAGAAGGGCTTAGCGAGAAGATTTTTCTCTGACTCGCTAACACCTTTGCTTGATCAAGTTGAGCTAGCCTCAGAAACAAGGGCAACATTCATACGTAGGACATTTCTTCTCAAGGTCGTCCGTCTTTACAACTTCCGCCTCAATCCCGAGTTCGAAAGGGTAGGCAAAAAGGTGGAAATGTACTGGCGCAGCGCCGGAGAACAAAGGCACCAAACGCATCTTCCACTCCGATGGTGGTACCAGTCGAAGAGATGCCAGTACTTCCCTCGCGCCACACGGAAACAACCTCTACAGCAGCACGAATCCCAACGCCGAACCACCAAGAGTCCTCTGAACATACTGAAGCAAACAATGGAGTACAAAGACGAACTTCTGCTTCTCAGGGTTCGCTGAGAGTAGCTCGAGGAGCTCGAACGACACAGCCCACAGTATCAAGGGTTAATGCATTGACGGAAGCCTTCGCTTCTCACAGAGAGGAAACGAAGAAGAATCACAAAGAGTTAATGGAAAGCATACATATGCTGAATGCAACGTTGAAGGATTCAAATCAGCAGTTTTGTGACAATATGCAAGCCATCAGAATAATAGAACACAGCAAGACAAGGCAGGTGCTGCAGGCAGAACTACAAGCAGGCAGAATAGGAATCATAAAGGCTATTTCGGAGCACACCAATTCGGAAGCATTGCCTCCACAAGATAGTGTGGATCTACTTGAAGTGCGTAGTCGTATCGAATCAATTCCTTTCATAACTTACACTCTTGTGCTAACCTATTTCAACCTTGTACCACTCTTGGTTGCAGAAAGCCAAATTATTACATGTAAGCTTATCATGTTATGAACTGTCAAAAACAGATATGCAAACAGTTTTCTAACCTTTTTTGTTTCTTACGAACAGGACTACATTGTGTACAGGTGCTGCTTGGAGTTTGTGGACCGCACTCGTGGAAAGGATTTGTTTCATATCTCAACTGATGCGTACTCTTCATCACCTAGTAATGCTGGTGATATTCCACCAGAGTTTTTATCGTTATCATGGCTTTGGGAGGGTGCGAAAATCTTAGCTGGCGACGAGGAAACTGAGGCCTTTCTTAACTCGAAAATAACGATCAAGCGGAAGCAAAAAAATGTCGAACAAACTGTTTTCTCTTTTGCATCACGTGCACAGAGTTGTACTCACGAGAACATAAGAAAGAATTTGGTAAGTGCTGGTAATTCTATACGCTCAATGATTTCAATGTAACGATTCTAACAATTCAAAGTTTAAAGCTTTTTGCAACGCAACGAACACATCTTGCGTTCTGAATGTGAAGAGGAAGGCAAGCGAGGCTGTTAAGAAGGGTTTTGCATTGAAGCTTTGCAACACATCTGAACACAAGGATTCTCTCGACTTTCAGGACTCTTGGAGCTCTACTCTTTTTGTTGCTCTGAGAGAAGCCGTTTCAACTGCAAAATCTGCTTTTTCCAATATGGAGCAACATAATATATGCCAAATGCTACCGTCTCTTCCGACCGATTTGGATTAAACAGATTCATTGCAAATGAATATCTTTGCAGTTGCTTTTGTGGCAGTGAAAGTGCGTTTGTATTTATTTTCTACGGTACAATAAGATATGTACTAACTGGTTTACTTGTAATTTTGTAGGTGAGAAACGCGTTGGGGAAACTTGCGGAGAAGCGAAGCAAGGGAATGAATCGGTCGCATGTTGGAATCTGGGCAGAGGAGGCCTTAGTGTTGAACAAACAGTTAGAAGGATCTCTCTTGGAATTTGATGAATTGGAGGATGATATAGAGATGGGACAAAAATGTGCTAGCCTTTTGGCGGCAGTTAATATTGAAACTGTTCTAAGTGAAGAGCAAAAGAACTGTTTTGGAACGTTGCAGCACAGGCGCTAGTTTACCAGTCTGAAAATTACATAAGTGCTAAAAATTGTTGAAGAGTAGCTTCAGAAATGAGTGAACGAGTGCAACCCGTAAAGTATTTTGTTGCTATTTGTTTTGTTAAGGTGTCTTGCATGGATGCCTTTGTTTGGAGCGTTGCATAGGCACTTGCTACACAAGTTCCATGTAGGGATGACGCTAGTATGTAACTTCGTCAAAGTTCCGTTACATGTTTTAGGTGATATCAGATTTGAATGTGACGGAGATATTGGCCTTAGTCGGCGTTTTGATGCTTGCCATGGATGAGTACGCTATGGTGACATCGCAGTTACTAGGACAGGTAACATTTCACTGACAGGGTCACCATGACACAGTGACAAAAATGCCAGTCAGGATTTCCTGATGATGGAGTGCGGTGTGGACTTGTCTGTTGACGAGGAAGTGCTCACGCATGTACCGTATCGTCAGGCGATTGGCTGCCTCATGTATCTGTCTGTGGGAACTCGTCCAGACATCTCATATGCTGTGGCTAAGCTGGCCAAGTATGTTGAGAAGCCCGGGAACACTCACTGGAAGGCCGTCAAGCGTGTTATTCGCTACCTCAATGGCACTACCACGTTCGGGTTGACGTATGGCTCCAGCACCGATTTGCAACTGCACGGCTATGTGAACTCTGACTGGGCTGGCGATGTTGCCAAACGCAAGTCCACTAGTGGATACTTGTGATGGAGGTTATAGCTGGAAAGGGAAGGTTGAGAGAAAGGATGGGGGGAATGAAGGGAAATTCGCCAGCTCTGGCTCGGAATTTACTTGGAGGTGCTCGAGTCACCGCTTATATAGAACTACTTTGCGCAACCATCGCAAACCTCCAACTCCAAGCAATACCTAAACCACTAGCTAGAGACACTCAATACTACCAATCTTCTCCTAACATAACATGGTAACACTCCCACACTATCATGGCAGCTTACAACAACAAAGCACAACAGTGCACAACAACTTACGTGCCTACACATAACCATGACCATGCACAGATTCTCATAGTGCCAACACACTGTAATCCCTACACCACACCATAACAGTTACGTACAAGCTCACCAACAACACTTCACCACAAACTCACTCCAAGTCCTACGTCATCAACAACACCACACTGTAATCCTCTTGACACCGCATCAACTCTTCACCATAGTGCCCAAGATACACCAAGCTGTCCGCCATGTCCACATACATACGTGTGTACTCTGTGCATCATGTACAGTATGCCCAGTGTACTAGCTACACACGTGTACCCCGGAAACAACCCATTAGCACCACAACACTTGTACGAACCACAATGCATATGACCATTTGCAGTAGCCAATCAGAAGCCCGTTTCACGTTGAGTTTGCGCAGAGGCGCATATGCGCTTTTCCAAAGGCACCCTCCAAAACAGCCCATGCTCCACAGCACTTTTGGTTTTCAGTGACAGCACAGGGTCAACATCCAACACCCCCCCTCTGTCACTGACTTCAAACTTCTATGTGGATCACACCACCGGCTTCGCGGAACCTCTCGTGCTTCACTCGCGCAAGCGGCTTATTCAGCATGTCGGCAACCATGGAATCCGTCGGGCAGTAGAACAGCACAATCGACTTGGCCTGCAGAGCTTCTCGAGTGAAGTGGAACCGAATCTCAATGTGTTTGGTTCTCCTGTTCACCACTCCATTTCGAGCAAGGTCAATGCTGCCCTGGTTGTCAACATACATGGGAGTTGGTTCAACCAGCAGCTTCACAGACCCGTCTGCTTCCATGCCAATCATACTGCCAATGCCGTTCCAAAGTCGCCTAAGCCAGATCGCCTCCTTGGTGCCAGAGCACAAGCTCACGTACTCAGCCTCTGCACTCGACAGAGCAACTACCTCCTGTTGACGAGACGACCACGACACAGCACCACCGCACATCATGAACAAGTATCCACTAGTGGACTTGCGGTTGGCAACATCGTCAGCCCAGTCAGAGTCCACATAGCCGTGCAGTTGCAAATCGGTGCTGGAGCCATACGTCAACCCGAACGTGGTAGTGCCATTGAGGTAGCGAAGAACACGCTTGACGGCCTTCCAGTGAGTGTTCCCGATCTTCTCAACATACTTGGCCAGCTTAGCCACAGCATATGAGATGTCTGGACGAGTTCCCACAGACAGATACATGAGGCAGCCAATCGCCTGACGATACGGTACATGCGTGAGCACTTCCTAGTCAACAGACAAGTCCACACCGCACTCCATAGGAGTGTCAACGGGTTTCGACAGCTGCATGCCAAATCGTTCCAGGACCTTGTTCGTGTCCGCTGACTGAGTCAAGTACAGCTCTCGCTTGGTTCTGTCTAGATGGATTTCAAATCCAAGAACCATGCGAGCTTCTTTGAGGTCCTTCATGCGGAAACGACTTGACAGCTCTGCCTTCACACGTTCCACGGTTTTCATGCTCGGACTCGCAATCAGCAAGTCGTCTACATACAGAGCAATGATAACCAAGAAACCCAGTATGATCCCGGTGTAGACACACTCGTCTGCGTCATTCGGCTTGAGGTGCATTTCACCAACAAGGAAGGCGTATATCTTGGCGTGCCACTGTCTTGGTGCTTGTCTAAGCCCATAGATCGCTTTCTTCAGTCGGCACACCAAGTCCTCCTTTCCCTGCTGTGTGAATCCCATTGGCTGCTCCATGTACACTGTCTCGTCAAGGTCACCGTTCAGAAAGGCAGTCTTCACATCCATCTGGTGCAAGTGGAAGTCTCGTACGGCAGTCACTGACAGGATCATTCTGATGGATGTGAACTTCACCACAGGTGCATATGTCTCTGAGAAGTCCACACCCTCGATCTGCAGGAAGCCTCTTGCAACCACACGAGCCTTGTAACGCACTGTCGGTTCACCAGATGACGAAGCCTCATACTTCTGTACATACACCCACTTGGACGAAATCACGTTGCTGTCTGCTGGCCTTGGCACTAGATCCCATATGTCATGCTCCATCAATGACTCGTACTCACTCTTCATCGCCTTCTTCCAAGCTTCAGAATCAGGACGTGACACTGCGTCACCGTACGACGAAGGAGTATCATCACTGGCTGTAAGGAAAGCACTGGCACCACGCCACCACGAGGATGGCGTTTTTCTCTGACGTGTGGATCTACGAAGGGGCTGCGTCTCTGTCACTCCCGGCTCATCATGTGTGTCTGGTGTGGTGTCTTCATCCGTACTGGCATTCGTGGTACTCTCATGAGAAGCTGGTGCAGAAGGGTCATCTTCAGAATGATCGGTGGATGTGTCAGAAGTTGAGGCTTCAGCAGCTCCCGACTTGTCGACCAAGTCGATTTCCGCATAGTCCTCGTGTTCAGAGTGCTCGTCACTTTCAGTTGCAGAGCACTCGTCAAACCTCACATCTCGTGACACAATCACTTTCTTCTTCTGGCTGTCCCACAACTTGTATCCGTGGGAGCCTGAAGTGTACCCAATGAAGATGGCTTCCACTGCACGCTCTTCCAGCTTCTTCAACTTGTGATCAACCACCTTTT
>VCMS01000342.1:106801-154903 GCA_022539475.1 Gracilaria domingensis
CCTCATTCAGAATCCTTCAGCCTCACAATCTCTATTTTCTTTCGACAAGTGAGATTCTGGTTACATCCTAGCTTCTGACTTGTTCTTCTCTGCTTTCAAAAGTCCTTTCGGAGAAGCTGAAGCTCCATTATCTCTCTGTTCTCTGTCGTTCGACCCATCTCTGTATCATTGCTCGTTGCACTTCAGCTCACAGATCTTGCATATGACTGGATATCATAGTAGTGTTCTTGTCCTGCTTTGACTCTGCTTCGTCTATTCGAGTGTGCAGCTTTGCATCTCCTTCCTACATGGGCTGGTTTAGATTCTCTCCGACCCCTCCCATGGATGGCTTCGAGGCCTGAGATGAACGATCTTGCATTGGCACATTCTTAGTAGTAGCGCTAAGCCTGCTTCGAGCTTCTTTGAGCTTCTGATCGTGCTCAGCAAGGATCATCTTCACGCCTCAACAACAGATTCTGAATCTTGTCTTTCTAGAAGGAGAATCTCTTGCTGCTCAAACCGGTGAGTCTCCGCGAAAATGATTCGTAGTTCCTTCCTCGAGATTTCATCGCGAGCTGCAACTAACTCCGACGTCAACGAGTCCAAACGGCGCTTGTCCACTCTAACATCCGGCCCATCTGTATCCATCGCCGTTGCGCCAGATTCAAACTTAGTTAATGTCATTTCTAAGTCTCCAGATGTTAGTGCTTTCGCTAGTTGCTTAAACTTCTCCGAGTCACTGCCATTGGTTGAAATAGTATTCATGGCAGCTGACCCATCGGCCGAAGGCTTCCCAGACGTATCAACTGCGAAAGCTCCTCCTCGACCGTCACCCTGTTTGACAACACTAGTTCTACTCGCTAGTATTTTGTCCTTTCCATCTGTGAACAAATCACCGTAACACGCCACCGATGTCCCTTCAGGAACCTCAACAATACTTGAATGGATTTCCCCATCCCGTGACAATAAGCTCTGTGAAGCAAGTTCAAGGGTTTTGTGAGGAAGCCTGACCGCTCGAGGTCTGCTACTCCTCGAACTGTGCACAGAGGCAGACCCACGCCCAACAGCCAGCTCAGTATCACCGGATGGTAGAGTGGATTCCTGCGACCGGGATCCAGATGATTGTAATACTGCGGACTTCGGACTGAGTCCTCCATCCAATATATCTGAGCGAACCAAACCCTGATCCCGGCTTTCATCATCAGAACTTTTCCATACTCAGATCCGTTTCCGGAACAAACCGGCGGAGGGCTCCATTGTGCTACTCGGCCGTTTTCCATGATCGTTGGGCTAGGGAGGCGGTGTTTGGTCGCTGAACTTTTTAATGAGCGTCTGTCATCAGTCGTCCATCAAAAGCTGAGTATTGGCAAACTTCATTGTCAATAGCAGACACCAAAAGGCACTCGTCATCAGGTGAAAAACACGCCTTCACGTTCTCAGTCCGACTTCTCGTCGTAAACACTGGTCGCCGTCCTCCCCCAGGTCTCAATTCTCACAAGTTCCATTTCTTCACACATTGGGCAAAAATCGCGTTTATGAGCACATGAGGATTGCGATGAGCAAACGTCGTGACATTAATGCCTCGATTATGACAATCATTCATAACCTGTACTTTTCGACCAGTGGCCACATCGTATAAACCGACATCCCGAGTTACTCCACTAACGGCAAATCGCGCATCATCTGCACTGGTATGGATCGACGTCAAATGATCAAAGAGTTCAGACGAATACACACAGCCACCCCTCCTCCTATCCCTCATCCAGCTAACACTAAACACATGTATAGCTCCAGCATTTGATCCCGCGAGGAACAGGTCACTCTGTTTGTTTAACCAAGACAGTACCTCACGTGCGGCAGCAGCGGCACCATTTGCATTGCGACCAAACTGTAATCTCTTTAATGAATTTGTTTTCGAGAATACAGCCCCCGGCTCACGATCGCCCAAGCCTCCCTTCAAATGACAAGAACCCTTCACAACACCACTTTCCATATCCATCACAACCAAGTATCCTTTCTCTGTTCCATACACAAACTCGCCCGGGATTCTCGGATTGAACTCAAATTGACGACGGCGATCGCCAATCTGACACAAATATTTTATGCGAGGAGCGCCAGGTGGAGTGAGCAGAACACGCGAAAACTGGTCTTCAAACCCGTAGTCTTGCTCGCCTTCATAGCCGGTACTCTCCCGCGCAGCAGAATCCTTTGCTCCGCGCGACGTTGGTAACAAACCACTCCATAGTTCCGCGAGAGCAGAAGGACCATCGGTCAAACGCGAGGACAACGCAGCAGCCTGAACGCGACGCATTCTCTCAATAAATGAAGCATCACGTTCGTTCGGTGCAGAGGAAGTCGCTGCCATGGCACCGGTCAAACCCGTAGCGACGCTCAGTCTTGAACGTCCGCCACCAGACTGTATACCAGCAGCAGCAACGGCAGCCATCAAATCCATGACAGGTTCTGCTTGCGAAGCAGTACGACGCCTCTTCCGTAATCTGGGCTCTGAAATGGTGCAGGCACTGCTCCGCGAAAGTCTGGAGTCATGCAAAATACCCATTTCACGATCTCGCAACAGTGACGCGGTGTTCTTCCTAATCGAAACACCAGGGGGCGTCCGATGATGTTCGAAATGGTTGCGCGCAAGTTGACGAGCCTTATTAAGTTCCTCAGGGCCTATATTGACGCCATCAATCATACGCAACGTCTTTTTTGTGACGGAAAGCAAAAACACACGGTAGTGAGGCACGAGCGCTACGGGGGTAGGATTAACGAGAGCAATAGGAGCCCAGCCATTGGGCAGGTGACGTGCTGCATCATGCTGCGAATGACCAACCATATCGATAGGTTCTTTTACAGTGCGTCGGGGGACCGAAGGGTTTGGCGATAATGATGTGTTGATTGTGGCAGCGGTAGCAGTCACAGGGGCGGATGCAGCATTGGGCATAAGTGCATCATGACACGGCTCAGGACATGGTTGCTTTGGAGAAAAATAAGCGCAGTTGTACTGTCGTGAATGAGAATGATGTTGGCGACGGCGAAGCGAGTGCTGCGTACACATGGCAGAGTTACGTTCAGCGGCATCATGCAGATCGGTGGCAGAAGTAGAAAGTGAGCGACAGAGATTTTTCATAGAATCATATGTAGTCAAGTCATATATGCTGCCGGCAAATAATGCAGCAACTAGAGAAGGCAAGGCATCCAGAAACTCTGCCGTTCTTCACAAGTTGGAAAACTTAGTGCAGCGGAGCGACACCCAACGCAGATCCTTAAGAAGAGCGAGAGTGTGATAATGAACGGAGGATATAGGACACGCATCCATACGCGAGCCAACGAGTTTCGAATGCGGGTGTGAGAGAGGATAAGAATGAAAGAAAGGGTTCCAAGGACGCAAGGCTATGGCGTTTAGATTGCAACATGCAGTAAAGTCAATCTCAACCCAGATATCATGCGGAAGACAAAACGAAGCAGCCATGAGAGCACCAGCACCATCGGCACTCAAGTTGGTGAGAACTGAACGACGGGGCGTGAACTGGTGTTCGTGGTAAACAGGGGTGATATGGCGCTGAGCCCATTACACGAGAGGTGTTTGAAGAAGGCGGAGCATGTTATATATTGATAGGCTGTAGGGTTTCAATGTAGGCCAGACACAGCATGTGACTGGATGACGGACTATACGACATCGGCGGTGACAGAAACGGCAACGGCGACACAGGATTGGCCAAGGGCGAGAAAACTTTCGACTATCGGCGTCTTACGTATCCGAATCGCTGTAGCTCCACAGCAATGTTGTCTCGTATCATTGATGTTTCTCGACTTCGGTTTCTTGACCGTATGTTATCTGACTCCATGTGGAGATTGTTCTGTAAATGCACGATCGGTGACCCATGTACACTGTTGTCTACATGGCTTGGAATTGTTTCGAATGAGCTTCCGTCGTCCACATCTAATACGAAATTATGCAGCTTGCATGCAACCATAATGATAAGCGTAACTTTGTGCAGGGGGTAGCGAATTGCGGACCAAAAGATGCCGAACCGACAGACCAATATACCGAATGCGTGTTCCACCACAGTCCTACAAGAAGACAAGTATGCATTAAAGGAATCTTTCAACCCACTTAAACCTTTCCCCGGATACGGTGTCAACACTCTGGACTCATTTGAATAAGCGTCATCAGCAGCAACAACAGCCCAACTAGGGAGCTAGGGTCCTTTTAGTAGCTCAT
The DNA here is from genome assembly GCA_022539475.1 of Gracilaria domingensis. NCBI lineage: Eukaryota > Rhodophyta > Florideophyceae > Gracilariales > Gracilariaceae > Gracilaria > Gracilaria domingensis. Next base: position 111,009 of record VCMS01000342.1, read on the forward strand.
ACAGTTTCGTAGATGAAAACGCAGTAGAATCGTGTGTTCCCCCAGAATGAGTTGCAGACACGAAGCAGAACTTGTAGTCGGCCTGCGCTGCAGCTTGAACGCAGACAGCGAAGAACCCTTTTCGATTGAAATACTTCTTAGGATCCTTCACATCACTTCGTTTTGGCTTCGTTATCTCGATCGCGATTCCATCAAGTGCTGCGAGTATACCATAGATCGGAGATCGCCGCAGCTGACAAAACATATTAGCCTTTTGCGTGCATTCTGCGTGGGTAGTAGGGAAACGAATCTCAGGTAGCAAGGTATCCAATGCACACAATGTTTCCTCAAATATGCTGTAAACTGTACTGGAACCTATTCCATACGGCCACCATACGTCCAAATAGCTAGCTCCATCCATAATACGTAGTGAAACAAACAACATTATTTCGACGTTGCGTGCCGTAGAAGCCTGGGTATGATGTCGCTGTGAGCGTTTTAAAAAAGGACGTAACGTGTCCGCCACTAGACGAAACTGTGTCTTCGTCATGCGGTACATGCGGCGAAATTGTTCCCATGAGATACTCTCCATGTGATGCTCCACGTTAAATATGGGCCGTGGAAGCACAGTTCGTAAAACATGAGAGGAGTAAGACTCATTCTGAAGGGAAAAGAACAAACTGGCAAGCAGAAACTTCTTATGTTTCGACACATGTGACGTGAGAACGCTCCGCAGTATGTAGGGTCTACACAAGGCACGTCGGAGAACGGCGCGGTTGCTGAGGTTTGCCATGAGTGAGAAAACAACGTCGCGCGGTGCAGACTGCTCTCGTAGGGTTGCATTTACTGGGACAGAGACTTCTGAGCTGTCTCTTTACACAGCACGCAACCTTTACGGAAACCTCCCGAGTGACCTCTTACAGAGCGGCCGGCGTTCACTACTTTCCAATTTTTCATTTCGTAAACTCCTGGAACGCCCCTAAAAAGGGGAGACGGAGAATCTACGCACTGTGAGAACTGTCGCAGAAGTCCCCCAGATCCTCTTTATATATGTAACAAAACGACAAAAATCCTCCCCTCCCCTCGTAGCCAACCAAGGTGTGCCACTTGTTTAGATCTTCTGTAGCTGGGCCTCCAATTGGCCCAACCTTCATCTCCCCCTCCGCTCGCGACAAAACCTTTGTCACGACAGTTCGTTACGGTGACAGAAAAAGCGCGCGCACAACCCAGCTTTAATTTCATATTCAAAAAGCCCCCGACAACCAACTGCGCCCGTCCTCGACTCCTACCACCGCGCCGCAAAAATTGCAAAGAAGATGCAAACGCAGCACAAGCTCGCCGCGCATGCCAGCGCCTAGCCAGTAGGCACCGAGTAGACCCCTTCGAGGGTGACGATCGCCTCCCAACACAGTGGCAACAGCAACGGCTGCGCGGCGAGTCGAAGCAACTACATTGTAGACTCTTCGCGAACTGTTGTAACCGTCCCCAACGCCGCCGTCAACGCCTTAGGCTCTTCTCCACCGCCACTATTGAAATCCCGAACCGCTGAGCACTGCATAGCAGCAATAACTGCCGCCGCTGTAGCACAGAAGAGCGCCATTCCACGCATTTTTTATTCATTCTATATGGAGCCACTCGCCAGCATTTTTACGCTGCACACGCCTTTCGCCACAGCCTCTAACCCAACGTCTTCGTCGCTTTCGTCGCTCTTGTCGTCCACTTCATCGCTGCTTCTTTTTGCCCTGTGCTCCAGCGGCCGGCAAAGTGGCTCGCGCAGCGCGCTCTCCATCACAAGAAGTCCGTAAGGGTCTACAAATAGCGCCCTGCGGCAGCTCCTTTCGAAACAGCAGTTCCGATGGCCGGCGCTGACGACCATCCCTAGGCGGCGGGCGCACCCTACCATTGGCGCGCGATTCTTGCTCTTTTCGTACAATTAATTTTACCTAATGGGTTTTCTACAACGGGGACCATGTGGAGATGGCTGAGTCTCTACAGATCTACCACGTGGGTGTTGACGGTTTTGGGAACATTCTTCTACCTAGTTATTAATTTATGTAAATTATTTAATTATGTAGATATTTTAGAGACGCACGTGATGCACCAGACAATAGGTCTGACACGTGTCCGAGATCGCGTTGACCCGGCAGCCATACTTAGGCGGTGCCGAGGTCCACGTCTTCTACAGATTGTAAAGTAAGCACCAACTTGGTAAACTCTTGCCTTTTTCGTTAAGAACTACCACCGCTAAGGTCTTGTACGTACGCTTGCGCTCTTGTTTGCTGTTTCCGATACAGCCGAAGCTAGCAATTCTACCTACTGTATTACTTGGTATTCAGGTGCTCATCTACCGTCGTGGTTTGTCTCCTACTGCGTACCTTATAGGTTGAGCCCTTGCTGGCTCCCCACAACCGACGAACACTGCACGTGGCTATACGAATTATTTTGGTCTCCCGACCTAGAAGGTTGTTGTTGGATAACACCTAATATGTTTTTGTCGTGTCCATTTTGGAAACGAAGCCCTTCGTAGGACGAAAGGGATTCAAAGCAGTTCGGTAGTTGGAATAACAGGAAAACAATGGAGTACCCCCGTCTGCCAAATAATGGTGAAACCTAAGAGGTCTATTCAAGGGTCTATCGCGCCTTCTAGCCTTGCAGGTGGACCTTCTGTATCTCCAGTACAACCAATTTTGGATAAACCGGAGGAATTGCTACGTAACCCAAGAGGTGAGGCTGTCCGTCAGGACGACTCGGCAGTGGTAAGTGCGCCGCCGGATACCGTGAAGGTTAATCCTTATGGTGAAATGGTTGAGGAGATCTGGCCTCGTCTTGAGGAGCGAGCCAGAAATCTCGTGACCCAAGTGGTGGGGGACGTCACAACCCATAAGGTAGACCTTGAAGGTGGAATAGCTGCGCCCTCTTTTGACGTGGACACAATTACCCGAGTGGTAGTTGACCGCGCGGTTGTGGAAGTTAGGGCAATGTTACCGAAAATGGTGCGCGAGTACCTATGGACGGACGCCAAAGGTGAGATATACCGCGTGGTTCAAGACCTATGGATTACCAAAGGGTACGCAGAAGGAAGATCATCCAGGGTGAAAATAGTAGGCACGACGCCTCATGACGTCCCGAGGGGTTCGCTACAAAATTCTTAGTGTTTACCAGCTGACAGTGGAGACCACAAGGGTTCGTTGGAACGTGACCGCAACGGCTCGGCAGCAGATATTCCGATCGGTTACTTTTTGCCCAACCCAATTGGTATCGCTCGAAAGGGTGCCGGAGGAGGTGGCCCTGAGGGTGATTCGTCTGACTCGGAGGATGAGCGGCAAAGAAACGATAAAGGTAAGAAATAGGAGAGCCGTCGAGGTAGGGAGAGGAAATGGGATTCGAGTTCTACATCGCCGAGTTCAGATACCGATTCGGAGTCCTCGGAGGAGGACCGTAAAGGTAAGAGAAGGAGAAGGAACAAAACCAAGAGGTCTAGAAGAAAATCTAAGGGAACTCGCAAGGGTAGGAAAAGAAGGAATGATTCTGATACCGAATCAGACACCGTTTCGGACCTGGAGGTAATTCAGCCGTTGAACGACCTGTTCACCAAAGCGGTTGATTACAGGACCAACAGGTTCCGGAACAAGGATTCTGACTACACCGATGCCGTAGCTCAGAAAATTACTAAGCATCACAAGAAGCTCAGTTTTCAGATGGGTGATGCTGTATTTACCGGTGAGGATCCCATCGCGGTGATTGAGTTTCTGCAGAAATTCTAGATCGCCTGTGACCAGAATGGTTTTTCCGAAGGGGCTGCCATGCAGTTGTTCCAGTTCTACCTTAAAGGACAAGCCTACCACCGCCTGCAGGGGCGCCTTTGAGGAAATACCCTAGTTGTTGACGACGAAGAGACAGAGATGTTGGAGAGCTACCCTGAAGAGGTGTATTTCTTGTTGGATACATATGCGACCGATGAGGTAATACAGGAGTCCTACTCGGAGTTGCTCGCATACCGTCAAAGGTCGGGCCAAACCGAAATGGAATTCTCAGTTGCCTTGTCGAACCTAGCCACGCGATGCGGGAACGTGATCACTACCACGAGATTAAAGTCAATGTTCTCGGACAATGTTGACAGAGCCATCCGCTCTCAGGTACCTAATTACTTCACAACTAACCGAAAGGTAGACTAAGATGCCCTTGCCAGGTACGCACAGGGTCTGAGCGACACGCTCCGCATGGGTAAGAAACCGACTCATGGTCCTACCAAAAGAGAGAAACCGAACCGGTCCGTAATGGAAATCGAAGAGAACTCTACCACAAATGGTGATTCCTTGATCAGGATACCAACTGGTACTGCAATTCACTTGGTTGCTGCACCACATGGAAATTCCCGACCCTCTACGGGAGGGAACTGGTCAACTACACCAATTGGCACTCCTCAGTCTGTCACGCCACCGACCAGGGCGGCAACACAGTCACCTGCTTCCGTCGGTACCCGTCAACGGAATGCACCAAGTAGTTCTAATTCGTCTTATGCGACTGCGAACCCTGAAGAACGGAAGTCTACCTCGATGGTGATCCGGGATCCTCATACAGGGGGACTTCTTTGCTGGTTTTGCCTTTCAGCTGATCACATGGCATATAGGTGTGACAAATTACGGCCCGGACTGCGCGATGGACTCGTTCAGGCCAGGCAACAAAATCATTCTCACTTATTTGGTCCTGAACGTAACCTACCAATTGGTAACAAATCAGCACCTTCTGGACCCAGTCAGGTCAACCTTTTCGAACAGGAACCGATCTTGGAAGCCTCCTCTGCTCCCAAGCAGGAGGAAAACTAAAACCGGTTGTGGTCGAGACCACACCAAACCGGAATTTGGAAGGCCATTCAGTACCGAAAGGATTGGATGACACCGTGAAGGACGAGAACAGTACACCAATGAAGGTTATGTTCATGAAGTACAATAACTATAAAGTTGGTGTTTCGCTTTGTTTCTCACCTTCCCATGCGGTGCCTGCAATTTCCGTGCTCGATACCGAGGCCGGTCCGTGCGTATTGAACGCCTGTATGATACCGAAAGCGGTGCTAGATACACCCAAGCCGGGAGCTACACCCAACCCATTGGTAGACGCTAACAATCGCCCTCTGTTAGTAAGAGGAACGCTGATCACTATGGTGCAAATTGGAACCTGGAAGGTGCGAGTGAAGTTCTACGTTGTGGACAGATTGCCTGCGGATTGAATCCTGGTAACTAGTTTCATTGACAATCATGTGAGAGCAATCTTCCCAGGATCGCAGACAATCCTGATCCGTTACGGTGGAAAGGTTGCCATTCAAGGTCATACGAGAACCAGAAGTGGTTGTGCCCGAACACCAACGCGGAAACTTCCAACCAATACGGTTTCCAATAAGGTTAGGCTCACCAAGAAGGTTTCTATAGCCCCTATGCACCAGGCTACGGTTACGGTTTCGTGCGATACACCAGACCTGGTAACGTTGCAGAACCATCTAAGAACAGCGGAACGACATCTTACCTTAATGGCGAACAGAATCGTCAAGAACGTACCCCATAGACCATTTCAGATATACCTCAGCAATTTCGGAAACCACACGGTGCACACACCGAAGAATACCGTGATAGGTGTCGCTCTACCAGCCCCAAGCGGTGTATTCATGATGCCAACCGAGTCCGGCGAGGTCGCCTACTCTAAGGAAGGGGGAGGAAATCGTTCGAGAATTACCAAGTGGTATCGAAGAATGCTGATGACAAGACCATACTGGCCGATACTGACACCGATGCGGTAAAAGCCAGGAAAAAACTGGAGCTAGATCCAGTAAGGGATTGGATAGAGAAAGTCTAAATAGGTAACGATTACGATCCATACAAGCGACGTATCCTCCGTTTCCTTGAAGAATTTGAAACCATGTGGTCCGGCCATTTAGGTAAAATCAAGGCAGCTGAGCACCGTATCGAACTGGTGCCAGACGCGAAACCAATATGGCAACAACCCTACCGTTCAGGTCCAAAAGCCCGCGAGGTAGAGTTGGAAGAGGTAGAAAGGATGCTCCGGGAAGGTGTAATAGAACCTGCGCAATCGGAATGTGCTAGTCCAGTGGTGTTGGTTCAGAAAAGGGGAGATCCTAGAATGAGGTTTTGTATCGACTACAGGAAGTTGAACAATTTCACCATACGCGATTCGTACCCAATACCCAGGATGGACGAGTGCATTGATTCCCTTGAGGATGCACGAATATTCACCACTTTGGACGCCAATTGCGGTTATGGGCAAATGCCGATAAGGGAGGAGGACCGATATAAAACGACTTTCACGTGCAATTCTGGTCTTTACCGTTTTACTCGGATGCCCTTTGGCCTTTGCAATGCACCCGCTACGTTCCAGCGAGCGCTAGATATCATCCTCTCGAAAGTCAAATGGAGAACCGCACTGGTATATTTGGATGATGTTATCATCTATTCCAGATCGGTGGAAGAACATTTCTTTCACGTACGTCAGGTTTTGAGATTGTTACAGACCGCAGAGGTAACGCTGAAGCTCCGCAAGTGCTTCTTTTTCGATACCAAAGTGGAATACCTGGGGCACACAATTAGCCCAGGTCGCCTTTCGGTAGCCAAGCGGAATCTGCGTGCCGTTCAGGAAGCGAAAGTGCCGCGCTCTCAGACAGAAGTGAGATCTTTTATTGGTTTTTGTAATGTCTACCGAAGGTTCATCAAAGGATTTGCCACTATTGCGGCTCCGTTAAACAGGGAGCTTCTTAAAGTTCAACCCACGAGGTTTGAAAATCTCTCGGATGAAGAGATGGACGCGTTCGAAACGCTCAAACGAGGGCTTCTGAACCGACCAATATTGGCGCTACCCAAAGCTGGTTTCCGCTACACGCTAGATACTGACGCTTCGGACCCCCAAATTGGTTGCTGCCTCATACAGAAGCAAGAGAACGCCGACAAACTAACTATTGGTTATTGGAGTCGAGCTCTTACCGAAACGGAGAAGAACTACACTGTAACCGAGAAGGAATATCTAGCAGTAGTGTGGAGCATACTGATGCTTCGTCCCTACCTATATGGTGAACGTTTTACCTTGCGGACTGATCATGATTCGCTCAGGTGGATACTCGGATTGTCAGATACTTCTGGTCGGTTGGCCAGGTGGAGGTTACGCTTATCTGAGATGGAGTTCGATGTAGAGTACCGTCCCGGTATAAAGCACAAAGTCGCAGACGTTTTGTCGCGTCTTAGTACCGATGGGTTGGAAACCGAACCGGTGGAGAACGATATACCGTGCTTCACAATTTCTACTGACCCAGGTGGTAATTCGACCGATACGGTACAGGGAGTTTGGGAAATACCTGTTGAAGGTAAACTCTGGAATGACAATCTTTACCAACAGGTCATGACCCTTGAGGAAATGGACGTCACGCCCATTCCCCGAGAGGTGCTCCTTCGAGAGCAAGCTAACGACCCGTATTGCAAGTCGCTGGCAGACCAATTTGGTAGGAAAGGATCGCAGTTTGAAGTCGACCGAAACGGTTATCTTGTGCGGAAATCAACCCTTGACGGTCTCCTCCAAAAGGTCGTACCGAAATCCTTGCGGCCTAGAGTCCTTTCTCTGACTCACTTTCCCAGGCTTGCTGGTCACCCAGGTAGTATAAGGACTTATTATACCCTGAGGAGGCAGTTCTACTGGCCACACATGGCACACGACGTGCTCTTCTTTGTGGCGCAGTGCGAGTCATGTTTGAGAACCCGTGGTGGTGTGCGCAAACATAGGAAGTACCTCAAGCTGTTTCCGGCTGCGGGTCCTATGGAGTTTGTCGCCATTGACCATCTAGGTCCACTACCAAGAACCTCAAGGGGGTACCAACACATTGTGGTTATCACCGATCGGTTCTCAAAACTAGCTCGAGCTATACCTCTGAAGGACACGAAGAGTACCACTTTGGCTGTTGCGTTTCTCAACAATTGGATGTACCCATATGGTGCGCCACTCTACTTGCTGACCGATAATGGCTCGAACCACGCAGCGAAGTTTTTCGAAGCTGTTTGTAACCTTCTAGGTATCAAACACTACTTCACTACCGCCTACCACCCCCAAACCAATGGGCAAGTGGAAAGGTTTAACCAAACGTTGGTCTCGAGGTTGCGCCACTACACTGAGGAACATCCAACTGGTTGGGATGAGCTGGTTCAGCCGCTTACCTACTCCTACAACCTACAGGTGCATCGCTCTACGCAGACAACACCGTTTGATCTGGTGCTGTCGCGTCACCCTCCGGGTATTGTTCTTCAAGGTGAACCCAGAGAGGAGGCACCAGCTGGTTCTTTAACTCCCGCTCAGGTGAAGAGGAATACCTTATTGAGGTTGAGGAAGGCCCTAAAGTATGCGCAGAGCAAGCTCACTGCTGCTCAACGCCGCTACAAAGCAGACTACGACCGAAAGTTAAACCGTGTGGTGTCTGTGGAACCGGGACAGTACGTCTATTTAGACGTACCACCAAAAGGTTCGGAACCGAGGCCTAGTGATGAGGCAGACGACGAAGAGATTGACCACGAGGTTACCTCTAAGCTACTACCGAAATCCACGGGTCCCTATAAGGTTCTCAAGTCTACTGACCAAACGGTAACAATACTCCAAGATGGTCTGCACAATACTGTCTCCATTGACCGAGTATCGGTAGCGCCAGAGACGGTTCAACACCGTATTGGGGTAGGGGAACGCGCGCGTGATGCCCGAGCGGTTGAACTCCGAGTTAGACCAAATGGTGAAGAAAAACCTCTGGAGGTCGGCGAGGACGAAGGCGGAACCGATCCTGACTACATTCCACCAGTGGAGGAGTTCAGTGACCATGAAGGTGATGCACCGGATGCTCCGACGGACTCCGCGACGAACGCGGGATACCAAGTAGTGGACGCGCAGGAGTCCGATGAGTACCCTGTGGAAGCCATTGTAGGTCATGAACGTACACCAGAAGGTCTTAAGTACCGCGTACGGTGGTATGGGTGGGGACCTGCGGGTGATACTCCTGAACCTCCCTCACCTATCCCTAGGAACTTCGCCATTCGCTACTGGCGAAGGCGAGGAGAACCTTTACAGCTGGACGGTTGACTTGTATAACCACAAGCGTTGACTCGCCAAACCACATAGGTTCACTCGTCCAAGGAAGGGGGAGACATAATCTCCCCCCGTTCTAGCTATTACTAACTACTCACCAATTGGTAACTGAAGAGAACTAACCTAATGGAATGTTTACGAGAAGTCGAAGCCGCATGGGAAAGTACCTGTTGGTGCTCGAGGAACCTCAATGAAGACGATACAACGATCAGTACCGGTGCGGTGGCGACGCTTAAATAAGAGCGCGGACGGCATGCGCCGCACGCGCCATGCGACGCACGCGCGCTGCACGCGCGCCGCTCTTCAAATACCAAATGGTGGAATCAAAAAGAAAATTTTTGCGTTTTTCAGATGGCAAGAGTGCACGCGCATCATGCTCCAGACGCTGCGCTAGTAACCGATTTGGTATACACTATTTTGTGTGGCGTGCACGCGCACGCACGGTCAAAAAAGTCAAGTATTTTGACCGCGCGGCGGCGCCAAATCGGGCATTTTCAGCCCCTGAAACCGCCGCGTTTTCGAGATACAGACCAAAAGGTGTTTCGCCGTTTTTGATACCATTTGGTGGGGTAATTTCGGCGTCAAAGTTTTTGATTCGCCTTGCAAGTAACCTCTTAGTGTGAATGGCTAGCGCGCCTGCACTCAGCCCAAGAGGCGATGCGTCCTCCATGTAGTACACTGCTGGAAATCACGAGGACACGCGCGCAGGCTGCAAGAACCAATATGGTACAGCGCAACGGCTCACAGTCGGCGCGCCGTGCTGCGTTTTGTGCCATGATAGCGTGGGACCAACTTGGTATTGCAGAGCACTTTCTTGGTGGCGTTCTGGACGGAACCGAATAGCAGACCTCCATGGATCTGAGTAACGTTTACCACTTGGCTTACTTTGATTCCTTCGAAGGTGTAAAAGTCTACTACCACCGTGGTACGCTGGTCAAAGGAAGGGGGGGAGAAGGTAACTCTCCTTCGTTTTCAATGACCACTTGGTGAAATCTAGACACCTGGACAGTTCAAGACCGTACAGGTGACGACCTGAAAGGTTCTGGGCGTAGAAAGAGACACCAGAAAGGTTTCAAAGCTCGGAAAGGACTTACCAGTTGGTAAACAGACGAGAAGTGAAGGGAGGAGTACTTCGTCGCTCGACCGATATTACCAGGAGCTCTGAAGAGTAGGAAACTGTTATGGTAAGTACCGAAAAGGTTTGGAGACCAGATCTAATATACCATTAGGGTCTGAGAAGGAAATGAAAGGTACCAATTGGTGAAGAAGGACAATGGACCTTAAGGTATTATGAGACCATTTTGCGAGTACCGAACGGTAGATTGGAGTGTCCCAAAGAGAGAAGAGTACCGAAAGGGTGCTAATGGGGAAAGTTCTGAGACCAACTGGTGAGAAGAAGTAAAGGGTTGGGAGGAAATCCAATTCCTTACCGATGTTTCCCGATGCAGTACAGAAGAGAAGCGGACTACCAGAAGGCTATGTTCGGATATACCAAATGGTCATAGCGCGTACATAAGGACAGTTACACAGAGGACGGTTGAGTGAACCACAATGGCGAAAGCAGAGACCGCGAAGGTATTGGGAGAGGGTTAAAACCTTTTGGTTAGCAGTCTGGTGGGATGGATATGGACCGGATGGCACCCTTGGTCGGTGACTCTAGAAGACCAGACACGGTCATTGAAGACGCTTATGACCACCAGCTCAGTACTTTAATGTAACCATTAGGTAATTCGACGTTGGGAACTGACCAAACTGGTACTGCGAGATAACCAAACTGGTTCGAAGGTGTACCAGATCGGACGAATGGGACCCGCGAGGCTCCAGAAGCGTTCAACTTCGAGGGCGCGGGTTTCGTTAAGCGCCATGTAGGTGAAATTGAAGAACGGTTCGGTAAGAAAGAGTGAAATCTCCACATGGTGAGTGGGAGAAATGGACACCATCATGGTTGGAACTGAACTTAACCAATTGGCATATCTCAGACCGCAACGGTATTATGAAAGAAGCGGTTCGAAGAATGGGGAGAGATATGACATACCTTGAAGGAGACCTTTTCGGTGAATTTAGACGATTTTTACTTCTATACCAGATGGACGCAACGCAACATTATGCTTAATACCAATTGTTTTTTCTGTTCTAATGAAGAAGAGAACCACATGGTCCATAGGGACCCATAATGGGGATTCAAAGGAGCCACGGGGCGTGTCTCATAGTAGGAAGGGGGTCTCTCGTACAATTAATAATACCTAATGGTTTTTCTACAACGGGAACCATGTGGAGGTTGTTGAGTCTCTACAGATCTACCACTTGGGTGTTGACGGTTTTGGGGACATTCTTCTAACTAGCTATTAATTTAGGTAATTTATTTAATTATGTAGATATTTTAGAGACGCACGTGGTGCACCAGACAATAGGTCTGACACGTGTCCGAGATTGCGTTGACCCGGCAGCCATACTTAGGCGCTGCAGAGGTCCGCCTCTTCTGCAGATTGTAAAGTAAGCACCAACTTGGTAAACTTCTTGCCTTTTTCGTTAAGAACTATCACCGCTAAGGTCCTGTACGTACGCTTGCGCTCTTGATTTCTGTTTCCGATACAGCCGGAGCTAGCAATCCTACCTACTGTACCACTTGGTATTCAGGTGCTCATCTACCGTCGTGGTTTGTCTTTTACTTCGTACCTTATAGGTTGAGCCCTTGCTGGCTCCCCACAACCGACGAACACCGCCCATTGCTATACGACAGCTCGTCTTTCCTATCTTGTTGCGTCGCGCTCCGCAGCGCGGCGTGCGGGGCGTCGTGCAATAGAAGCGCGGCGTGCAACGAACCGCGCGTCAGCAGCGCGGCGTTAGGCACGTCATGCCGGTCGTTGAAGCCGTAGTTGAGGAAGAAGGAAGAGTTGCTATTGGGGCCAAACGTGTTGTAACGGGCGCACCGTCACGGTCATTAGTGCGTCCTACTCACCCTCCGTGCCCCTCTCGTCGTCCGTGGCGTCGTCGTGCGAGTCGAGTGGATGGTGCGAATGGTCTACACCGGCGGTTCTTACTCGTTCGATCTCGACGTGGACGTGCTCGCGCGGGACCCCGCCATGGTTGAACTTGTCCGCCACGGCCATCAGACAGATAGTCAACGTGCCGCTCAGGACGAACGAGCGTGCGGTCACCACCGCGAGCTTACACGCCATATAGGTCAGCTGCTACTTCAGGCTCAACGAGGGCGACGCCTGCGCTGGCGCGCGGGACGTCGTGCCAGCGCAGGCGTGGCTGACGCGCGGTGCAGGCGGCGCGGCCGCACGCATGGCACCACGTCTATGACGTAGCGATATTACAATGCTTGCAGTCAGCGCAAGCCAGAACAGCGCATTCAATCTCTGCAGCATGCACTCTCAGAACAACGAGAGTAAGCATTCAACTTTTCTTCCCGTATTGACTATCAAGATGATCCACAATGGCCAGCGCTGCAGCAATAGCTCGTACAGGAGTTTTAATTTCTTCGCTTCTGCGTTGTAAACCTCCCACAGCATCAGAGTTGGGATTTCTGCTATCAATATCCTTATTTCGTCTCCTGCGCTTCGTCTTCCTCCTTTCTATGCACGACTTCTTCCGCTTGTGATCGAGCGCCCTCAGTGCTTTGTTCAGGTTCCGAATCTCTGCAGTACTTGCCTGCGTGGCCGCCAAGGATAAGTCAGGAACTTTTGGAGCCACTGGGAAGCCATTCTCAGGCCTATTTGGGTACCGTCTATCGCTGATCTGCTTGAGCCCCTCTTGTAGGTACTGACTGACGCTTTGAACAGCGACGTCCCCATATGTCTCGGCAACTCTATGCATCTGATCGTAGAGAGCCTTTCCGTTGGAATATTGGACGTAGGATGATACTTCTTTCTTTCTCTCAATGGCATATTCATGAAGGTTCTTTGTACCCGTGGGAAGCGTTTGAGTGTGTATGCGATCTTGATGACCATCTATGTGCTCATAACATTTGTTTCCCAAGCAACGGAGCTCTGTTTCATTATTTCGCAGCTTCATGACGTTCTGCAAGGTTCAACAAGCAGAATTTCGGTTTCAATAGGGGTGCTGGAGATGGTAGATGTTGAATGCGAGCGGTAGAGCTTCTAGAATGTCTGGCTTCCAGTCTTTCACGTCATTGAGAACGATATATATACGAGCCATATGTGTGCATGGAATTCCCTACGTTGTTATATTTCGACAGCTACATCTTCCTGTTACCTTAGGGATGGGATGATTTTGTTTGTAGAGGTAGATGTTATACTGTCAAGTAAGCTGACTGCCTTGGCTTTCGATTGATACAGAGCGTTCGAGGGAGAAGACGACAATAGGATCTTCGGAAGATATTTCTAGATCCTCGATGTCAATTTCATAATTGAAAGGTACGTCCCGTGCTGGTAAAACGAGTGCATCGACGACCTTGTAATTGGCGGAGAAACGAACAGCTCTTTGAAGAAACATTGTGATGCTGTGCTAGGTAAAATTAAGGGTTAGAATGGTGGCAGCTTCTTCGCTCATCGGGAGCCCAGAGGTAAGCAGTCGGTTTCGCAATACTGTGTGTCGTATGGATGCTTTGTTTACGCGTTCACGTTTTAACCGCTCCGTTAACGAAGCTATACAGGAAGGTACTTCTGAGAAAGAGACATCATTTCTGAGGACGTACTGCCGATATCTTGAATTGGATGCCTCACAATATCCTGTGCCCTGAAAGAAAAACCTATACGGAAGGTTCAGGTCCTTGTAGCACCGTATCAACATTGACGTGTTTTCTCGATATAGGAACCTGTACCATTGCGGTAGTCGGTCCTTAAACCGGTAAATGTATGCCTGCTCGAACCGTGTTCTTCGTTCTTCAAACTTATCAACGGTTGAACTTCTGCGCATTAAATGCAGCCCCTCTCCCATGTCAGCTCTCAGATCAACCCTCCCTATGGATATACATCACCTCTCTACGTTCTGGCCTTGGTTTTGATTCAGGTGCCAATCATCCAAGAAGATGGTAGATAACGGGAATACATCCCTGATAGCGCCTACCAGAGCAAGTCACTGATCTATAGTGAACGATGACGGCGAGATATGCACGCAGTTCTTGAACTTCTGTATTACCCAAACAAAACCCTGCATAGTTTAATCTCCAATATATCCCATGAAAAGAGTAGTAAGGTTTCCGTCATTGTCCCTCCCATTGACAGTAATGAGAGGAAGAATAAAACGGTTTGCGATAGATTTACAGTCCACCGCTACGCCAGGTACGATGTCAAAACGCTCGTAACCTACTCCCCAGTCCTCTAGACACCAGGCAATGTATTGCAAACCATTTGTATTGTCCGTACGACAGTAAATTTTGTGCTTGGGATTCTCAGTCTGCATCTTCCAGAGGTTCTGGTATAGCCTGAGGCATTCATTCTGCTTTGGATAATGAGAGTCCAGAATGTATTTCAATCGCCGTCGAAACAAATCTCTGTCAAACATAACCCCATATTTGTCCTCCATGAGCTTGAGGACCACATTGTATTGCAAATGGAGGTTACTCCGTAAATGCATCTCCTCATGTTCTATCGCTGGGGAGAGCTTTCGCTTCAACGTAGAGGATTGCGGAGAATGATTATGGTAAGCTCGAGAAAAGTCTGGCGACAACAAATACTGACGAATGCCACATTCCGCCACTCGAATTCTTCGGACTTTGAAGCTATACTGGCATCTGACATTCGTGTCTTCCTTGAGAGAGCAGCGCAGATACCCACGTACAAGAACCCTTGTACCTCCTTCCTCAGGCTTATACTTTGAGTCTCGGATACTTAACTTATATCCGAAGAGATTCGCGATATACTGCAAGTGTTGCAGGATCTCTTGCTCCTCTGTGACTTCCATTTGTTCTAGATATGCAACAAATCCCCTCCGCACACATTCCTCTACCGGAAGCTCTTCATTTGAATCGGTGCTGGGGCTCTCCTCAGGCTCCATATTTTCGGCTGTTGCTCCTTGACACTGTTCAGAGTTAGAGAATGAGGCACTCTTCTTCTTCGTCTCGTTCTCAACGCTTCTGCGCTGCTGTACATTTGGAGTTATATCGATCACTGAACTGTCATCGGAGGCATTAAGATCCTGTTCTGATTTCTGTTTAGGCGCCACAACAACGGCAGGGTCAGATCCTCTACGTTCGCCATGACCTGCAGTGAGGACCTTATCGGGTTGCACAGATCCTCCTGCGTCAAGGGTGATCTCTAACTCACCATCCTTTCTACTAGACCAATCGGTTTGTAGCCAACTGAGGGTCCGTGTAAAGCGACTTGGAATCCGTTCCCTAAAATCCTCACTATCTGAACCCGCAATTCTTTCAACATCAACGTCCTGCGCTTTGCATTGCATCTTTGCATGTGTTACCTTTGCTTCTCCGTCATCTTTCGACGTCTGGGGTTTGTTACTGTCCTCCATTTTGTCCACAACAGGCATGAAAGTTACGAATGGTATGCTCAAGGTTGATGGTGGGTTTTTCTTTAAAGCAGCCCGTAGAGCCTCTATTCGCTTCTGCTTCCTACCCCGAGAATTGGGAGGAAGACGTTCATGATTGTTAACATCTACACCAGACAAAACCCAGGCTTTCTGGTTTCTAAGCGCCTTAGCCATAAACGCCGCTTTGCAGCTACAACCAGGTGCTTCTTTCTTGTGGCGAAGACATCGTAGTATTACGTTCATCCCATATCGTCACGAGCGTGTTACTAGTTTGCAGAACTGCACCATATATTCATATCCATCCAATTCGCATGCGTCGTAAACATAACATGGAAGATAAAGCACTTCCCAATGAGTCGGAGCGCTCGCCCTTACGTCATCATTATGTAATACAGGATCTTCTCTCCTATTCTGTCCAGTAGAAACTTCTTCTTTGATATTCTTCTGCCGTTCTTTCGAACTTATCGCAGGTGGAGGATTCTCTCCTTTTGATCCCGAGAACACTGCAGTCGGAGAATCCTCACTTTTCTTCGAGGTTGATCCGCAGGGAGGGTCTTCAGGCTTCACAGTGTCGGAGAGACCCCCGCTAATGTCTTCGAACCAGGTACAGAGGGAGGATTATCTGTGTCTGCAGACCTCGAAGCACATACAGACGGAAGATTATCTTCTCTGGGTGCGCTATTAGTGGGTGCACCAACACTGGGTGCACCATCAGTGTGATTATATGTAGATGGTTCCTGACGCTCTCTAAGCTTCTGATGTTGCTCCGGAGACTTCTTGTGGCGAATGTCGCTTCTTCTCCCAAAAAAGCGTTAACGGATCGGATTGGTGCTCCTAACTACGGCAGAGACAAGTTTAAAGCTATTTGCAATATCTTGGAGGTTGTGGAACCAGTTCGTGGCTATATCTAGGCTACTGTGGAAGAAACAATCTTGGCATGAAACAGACAAGAATGACTCCCAATTCAAAATCATGAATTTCTAAAGCGCAACTATGAGAACGTTTGTCTTGCTAGATAGAAAACTAGTGACTTTCTTGTCCTCCTCAAGTACGTAAAGAAAAGCACATTGCTCGCGAAAAAAGGCCAAAATTGTTGCAATGACACCACTCCATGGTGACGAAGTTGATGAACAAAACTCTAACTTGAGCAATTCTAACAACAATGAATCCGCCGAGGCAGTAACAATAAATCCTGGGAGGAGAATACTTTGCGAACGAAAAAGAGGCTATGGAGCACGACGGCAGCTAAATCAACAAGGAACACAGATGATTGGCACAATAGCTCTGGCTCCGTCCGGAGAGAGAGCAGGCCTTGCCTTTACTCGTAGATAGTTAACGCGCAGTGAAACGAAAGGCAAACCACCTCTCGTTCCAATTATTTGCCAGTCTTCATCGGACCTTGCGCAGATCTGTTATACTCAACACTGCCCCATGAAGTTAGCAGAGCGTTTAATAACTTCAGTTAGAAAAGTTTCAGATATGTTTTGCTTCTATCTTCAGCTTGCGATCTCCATTGGTACGTACAAAGTCTTTTAACAGTCCAGGTAAATCTTCTACAACTGTAGCAAGTTTCTGCCAGGTCTGCTCTACTCGGTCAGGCCGTCACAGCCATTCTACCAGAATTTGAATGTCGCTTTCCTTTCTACGTATTTCTTCTAAAGATTTTGCACTCTGGTACGTTGTTTTAGAGTGTTCTGCATACGCTAGAAGCTGAGGATCGACGAACTGGTTATCCAGTGCTGCTCGGTAGAAAAGCATTCTTCTTGCGTGCACAATTCCCTTCTTGCCTTTGATTAAATCTTTGACTTCGTACACCCAGTCTGATCTTGTCCCCATGACTTGACGTGGACTTCGCCACTTAAATTCGAGCTTGTTACCATACTTCTGCGCCTTCCGGGCTAAAACAAAGTCGCCAACTTCGACGTTGGTAGACAGATCATTTGTTCGCGCATTATGTAGCTCAATTGCCCTTTTCCTTCGTGCCGTCACTCTCTCGAGCACGTCGCGATGGATGCCATCCAAGGCATCTTGAGTGCGATCAATATCGACCAACTGGTGCGCTCTTACTTCTGACATCGTCGGAATAGTTATATACCTCTCCAGCGGTAATGCTTTCAGAAGAGGCCTGGATGGTTTGTGTCCGGTAAATACCTCTAGTGGTGAGCGATATATTCTTGACTCTCCATCCTGGGGACCTAGACGCTCCAGCGGTGCTTGATTCAAAATGCTTTGAACGCACTACGTTACTGCAGGCCAGTCCTTCGTGGACAGTCTAAACTCGTGAATCACAGCTCCACACGCTCTTATTACCTCTCGGCATACCCGCTCGACGGATCTGTTAGCCCAAGGCGCATGCGCTGTAGTGAAGTGATGATTAGCTTTCAGCTCTTCCGCAAAAGCTGTCATCAACGTATTCTTGAAATGTGTTCCTTGATCAGACACCATCCATTCCATGGTACCGAACGTGGCGATCCATGTCGCAATTGCTTCGGCTGCAGCCTCGCTCGTGGCGCTGGAAAATGGCCACAGCCAGGTAAAAGAGTTTAGATCGTCCCTGAGGATGAGAATGTATTTTTCCACTCCGACGCTCTCTCCCATAAACAGAAAATCAAAATGAACAACCTCGTTGGAGCCATTGTGCCAAGTATCAATTTAAATTGTTGAGCACTACGGCAGCTAGATCAACAAGGAACACAGATGATCGGCGCAATGGCTCTGGCTCCCTCCGGACCCAGTGGATATCTGAGATATAGGTCAGATAAAGCTTTGATATAATTCCCGCAGAATGGTGAAGGATTGAATGCAGTTATGATATAGTTCTGGCATAATGTTGTTCTAGGGACCATATTTGCATGAGTCTCATGCAAGGTCCTGATATAATATAAATGAAGCTTTCAAGCATTTTTGAACTATTTTTGACACCGAAAAGTTCGAATTATATTAAGTTTATATCGAACCTGTAGGAAACCGGAACGTCAGGCTATCACAGCTGCACCATATTCATATCACAGAGATACTGAAAACTCTCGAACACGTTCCATAACTGAATCTTCTCCGTATCAGTTCTTTGTCATGGCTGTATTGTAGGTACGTCGTAGGGAGGTATCCCATCTATATCAATTCTATATCTCAGATTTCCACTGGGCGGAGAGAGAGCAGGCCTTTCCCTTACTCGTAGTTAGCTAACGCGCAGTGAAACGAAAGGCGAACGACCTTTCGTTCTAGTTATTTGTCAGCCTTCATCCGACCTTTGGCAGATCTGTTATACTCTGTAGTGCAATGCCTGCGAGCATGAGACATCACGAAGATGTTCGGAATCTTCCTTTACTGAGGGCAACCCAGTGAACAGAGCCTCTCTGGGCTGGCGCGACTAGCCGAGTGTAAGACCGGGGCCAGATCGTCAAGACGCGGCGTTGAGAGTTGAGTTAGGAAGGGTGACTGACACGTGAGTGTAGCAGCCTCGAAAGAGGGACGAAACCACAGAGTGGGGAAAGGGAAAGAGAGGGAAAAGAGAAAGAGATAAGAGAGGTACGGCGTATCGCCGGGGTATTCCCTATACAGGGTCGAACACAAACAACAAAGGTGAAACACCCCCAAAGTTTAGTTCTGCGGGGACGCAGGGTGGATAGCCGCACCGTGACAACGGGGAGTCCCTCCGATAAGGAGTTGTGCACCGCCGAAGGCGAGAGAGGTTAGAGCCAAGATCCTTGAAGTAGGATCACCCTGGTTGGAGAGCTTTGCTGGTGCGGCGGCGGCGACGCCGTCGCACTAAGTAGTGTCCTCATTAAAATTAATAAATAATATTAACTAAACATCCCACTAGTTGTGGCAAACGCCCATGTGTAGTGGCCAACCTCCCTTCAGCTGCACCGTGTCCCACGTGTCCAAACCATCTCAATGGCAACCGCTAGTTACTACTAGTCATATACTGGTGTGTACCTGGCAAACCCGTGAACGGGAATTATGACAAAGTCCAGCGAAATTCCTCATAGATGAGCGTTGCACTATACTGGGTGTATATAAAACGTTCCTTTTTAGAGCATAATGTCTAGAACCGGTTGTATTTACTAAATGAAAGCAAAAAGGAGACGCTCTAAATTGTTCTTTCAAGCTAGTACCACTACTGCAATCTTTACAGCTAACTATTGCTTGGTTTCTCAATTGTAAGGTTTTAGAACTATTCTAAATAATAATACCTTTCATATACTTATAATATTGCCTTTAGATCAGCCAAGTTTAAATAGTATCAGATTCAAACCGAACTTCTACTGATATCTTCACTTCACGAAAACTATGAGAATTAAAAAGTAGGTATACCCGTCTTTTGTACTATGCTTAGATCTTCAATCAAACAATAGCTAGAAAGGGAAGAAAATAATTAATAGCACCGCTCTATGCAAATCTCAGTCGTAATAAACGTTTTTTACATCGGCTGGTTTGTAGAAGTGCTAATTATATATCTTAATCTGTGACAACAAATTAGAAAAAAAAAGTTTTTTAAAACAGTTTACAATCAAGGTTGAAATTAATTATCACCTAAACTTTTATTAGCAGAAGGCTGCTTTTGTCAAAATTATATCCTTCTCAAACGTTTTTAAAGAAAGCCTTTGTGATAGTTTCAATTTTAGTATCATGGTTGTCAAAAGGTTTTGTTGGACTTCTTTTCTTTTTCTCAAGCAGGTCTAACAGTACTCACCAATAACCGCTACTGTGAAAAAACAGAAGTTTTAAAATTACATAATGATAAGTAGGCCTTAAATCTACGACTACATTTTCAATTATCTTGTGCAAAAATGTCTACATTACGATATAAATTGCTTCATTTGCCCTGCGTAGATTTACTGAGCCTTATTTCCTACTGCACGCCCAGATCGGGGCCACCAAGAGTTACACCCGGCATCGCGCTGGCCCTATCGTAGGGTTCTGCCACTGTCCCTACCCCTTTAGGGAGCAGGGTTTCAACACCCTGTCAGTGCTTTTCCGCGACGCGGCTGTTGTTTTCCCGCACGCGGGTTTGCACCGCAAACTGGTCTCTCGACTTAGAATTGGCTTCATTTGCCAACCTCTGTTGGAGTTGGTTCGGTTGTTTGGAGCTCAAGTGGTTGGGAATATCCATATGTGCGGTTCTCTCTTTTGCCCGTTTTCGGAAGTCTGTCTGATTGCCGATTGGTCGACTGTGTCGGTGAACGATGTCGTCCCGTCGCAGGAGTGGCGCGCCACGTGCTGCTTCTGTGCCTGATTCGTCGGGCTTGCCGGCAAGTCTGCCTCTGTTGCCGAAGGACACGCTCGAGGTTCCAGGTAATGGCGTTCCGAAACAGGCTTCCCGGGGCCTCCGTTCTGATAACGAGACCCCACCCACTCGTGGGCCAACTGAAACCGCACCTGCGGCTAATTACGCCGCAGCGGTTGACGTTATGTCGTCGCGGTCTGACGAGTACACCCTCCCTGAATTAGAGGCTCAGGCTCGCATCCTGCAGAACTCCCAAGTGGGCCTCATCCGGGATATTACGAAAATCTGGCAACGGCTCGGTGAAGCGGGTGTCCGGGATGTTTCGAGCGACGTCCGTGTTTTACGGTCTGATGTCAACCAGATTATGGAACACCGACAGGTGTCGGATGCCCTGCACGAGCAGGCTTCTGCGCGACTGGACCGCCTGGCTACCCGCTGGAGACGGTCGAGCAAATAATCGTATCTGATGCTGTTGCGCCGGGAGCCCCGGTGTCTGAGGGTTCTCAGCATTCGAGCCGTTCCCGGGATCGTCCGGCAAGGAAGAATGTCAAGGTTGAGTCTGACTCGTCTTCTTTGTCCTGTTCTGATGAGAAAGGCCCTCAACAGGGATCGTCTACCGACTCTTCGGACGCGGAAGAGCATCCACGCTATCGTGTATCCCGTTCGCGGGCTACTGAGGCCACTTCTGGTGTTGCACGAGGCCGTGCGCAAGGACGGAGACCCCTTGGATTGAAAGTATTGAAGCCGACGAAACTACTGTATCGGAAGTCACTGTCCTACGGATATTATCGGCTTGAAGACACGACGCCACAGAGAACCCCACGTGGGACTGGCAAAGTGCGAAATCATCTCCGACAAATGGAGCTCACGCTAAAGCCCCACAAGTTCTCTGGGGAAAATCCAATTCTTGTCTTGGATTTTCTTGGCCACATCGTGGCGGAAGCCGATGTACTTCGGATGAGTGAGGCACAGGCCTACATTGCGCTGCCGTACTTTTTGACGGGAGTAGCCGAAGAACAATTCCATTCGGTCCGTGGGTCGTCTCGTGCCTCCGAAGGAAGAGTTACGTGCTGGCCCGAGGCCGTACAATACCTCTTGAGGTCGTAAGCTACGGGGAATGGTATACAAGGTGCCATACTCGCGCTGCGAGACACAAAGTAAGGAGCGAACGAGTCGGAAACTGTCTATTCTACCGGCCTTAACAAGGATTTCCACCGATGTGGCAACGTGTTCTCAGCTGTTGAGCAATGTACAATGTTTTTGGATGGCCTAGATCGTTCGATCAGGACTCTGGTTGCCCATTACCGGGAAGATAAACGCCGGGTTACTTCTCTGGAACTCGTACAGTACGACCAAGCTGAGGGAGATGCAGCCCGAGCACGTGCCGGTGTCAAGACGGGTACACGCCGCCTCCTTCACGTGGCAGCGCGGGACTCGTCTCTGCCTCTTTCGAGAGGTTTGGTTCAAGAAGATTATGATAGTCTACACTTGGTGCAGGCCGATGGTTCATTGCCGACTTCGGAATTGCCGTCAACAACGGAGCCGGTTGCTGTCGACGTAGACCTCGCTCTGTACACCGGTCAACACGTTCCATCTTTGCTCATGCCACACGCTGGTGGATATCGTAACCAACGCCCTCGATGGAGTGACCCGTATCCATTATGACAGGAACGCCGGCCGCCCAATGCGGATCTTCTTCGACATCTCATTTGTCATACCTGTTACATACCCGGGAATGTCGCTCCGAATTGCTTGTTGCCCCTCAGAGATATGGCAAAAATCGTGTCTCAGTAGGAGTCGTTGTCGGACGCTGAACGAGAACGTGGTCCCGACAAATCGTACCTTAGTGCGGAGGCGGAAACCTAGCCTGAGAAACAGGAAACCCAACCGCCTCAAGGTGGGAACGCAGCCGCACTTGTGGAACATTCCGCTGCGCAGACTGGTGGCAAAGCTCAGAAAAACTGAGCATGGGAGCCTCCAGAAATATCTAGGCGGCCCTTGATGTGGGATCTAAAGCGCTGGAGGCTGAGAAGCCTCGCTCCAGGGTCACAATCCTGATAAGGAAAATGGCTACTTCAGACGTGGGCTCTGAACGCATCGGCGTTTCGCGTCGTCAATGGATACCTTCTAAGAATAGACGGATTCCGGATCGAGTCTTGGTCATGGCGAAGCGCAATCACAAGATCTTTCCCTACCTCGGTGTTTCTGACCAGTATATGGTTCGACAGTTTTCCATACTTGACACGCACGCTGGTACAATTTTCTTGGTTCAGTCTCTGATTCCGCCGCACTTGCGGTCTCGTATGCGCGCACCACCACGAATTGACATCGCGGATGCGAACAATAGGCCACTCTCAACTGTGGGAGTAATCGACCTGGTTGTCAAGCTGGGTCGCTGCATCGTGCAGTGGAAGTTCTTGGTTTTCAAGCAGTTAGCTGCGTCGGTTATCCTCGGATGCGACTTCTGTGACAGCGTTGTCGAGGCAATTTGGCCCCGGAAACGAACCGTTGAGATGGAAGACGGCACGACAATACCGATTGTTCGGACACCCCTTCGGCGGGCTTTGAAGAAGCAAGTTCCGCTGCCAGCGGCTCAACAGCCGACAGCTGACCGACGCCTGTCTACGAAACTCCGAGTATCTCGGTCTCTCTGCATCCCGCCGAAATCGCAGATGTGGGTCTCTGTTTCATCCAAACAATGTGGCTTACAGACTGTTCAACCGCTACCCCTGCTCTACGAGACATGCCAGCTGGCCCTTGCGAAGGGAATTGTACTCGCGTAACCCGAGAAGCCTTTTCAGGTTTTTGTTGATAACTTCAGCTGTTGCCAACAGCGGTTGGTCAAGAACAAAGTTATTGGCTTGATCCTTCCACACCCTGTGGCAATAGTACTTACGCAGGTCTATACTGCCAACGTTCTCGGTATCATCGAAGCTGAGGAGGAGGAGGCGGAACGGAACAATTCGGAACCGAATGCTGGACCCACCAGTTCGTCGGGAGACGCTAAGCCGACTTCATCAGATGCAAATGACCGCCATGAGTCCGAGGAAGCGGTGCCGACCTCGTCGGATGATGAGAAGGGAGCAAATACTGCTGATGCGAAGGATAATACAGTACGAGAGCCCCAGTCTCTGGACTTCAGTCATGTCCCAGAGACTCACCGCGATAAGCTGCGGCATATGTTACAGGAATTTACGCCCATGTGGGATGGCACGCTCGGCAAGATTGGAATAACCAAACACCGGATTGATCCAATGCCGAAGACACGGTCAATCTGGCAGCATCCTTACAGGGCGGGACTGACAGCTAGGCAAGAGAAGAAAGCTCAAGTTGAGAAAATGCTTCGCGCTGCAGTTATCGATCCGGCTCAGTCACATTGGGCATCGCCGGTGGTGCTCGCGCCCAAAGCTGATGGGTCTTGGCGATTTTGCATCGAATACCGCAAGTTACACGCGGCCACGCTCAAGGATGTGTATCCTATCCCACGAATGGATGAATGCATCCATTCGTTGGGCGACGCGAAAGTGTTCACAACCCTAGAATCGAACTGGGGCCATTGGCAAGTTCTTGTGCGAGCTGAAGATCGTGACACGACATCCTTCGTCTCTCATAAAGGATTATACCGATTCAATCCGATGCCCTTTGGGTTAACGAACGCGCCAGGCACGTTTCAGAGAGCTGTGGATATTTTGCTAGCCTGCTTCAAGTGGAAGACGTGCCTGGTGTATCTGGATGACATCATTGTCTACTCCAGAAACCTGGATGAGCACTTGACCAACGTACGGGATGTGATGCGAGTCCTACGCGATGCATACATTACGCTCAAGCTCAAGAAGTGTGAGTTTTTCACCAAAACCGTCATGTATCCCAGCCACGGTATACGTCTTGGACGGCTTTAGATAGACGAAGTTCGTGTGAAATCCCTCAAAGACGCTAAACATCCGCGGATGCAGACTGAACTCCGATACTTTCTCGGCTTGTGTAACGTGTATCACCGCTTCATTCCAAACTTTGCGGATATTGCGCCACCTTTAAACGAGCTTCTTCGCAAGGGACAGCCAGTACAACTGGAAGCGTTCGACGACCACAAGGCTGCGGCTTTTTCAACGCTCATTGACGCGGTGACATCGCCACCTGTTTTATCCCTACCTAAGGCTGGGTTGCCGTATGTCATCGATACGGATGCGAGCGACTACAAAGTTGGCTGCGCACTGTTCCAGACCACCGAACATGGTGAACGATTGGCAATTGGGTATTGTTCAAGTAGCTTCAAAGTTCACGAGAGGAATTACTCGGTATCCGTGAAAGAATGCTTGGCAGTAGTCTGGGCACTGCGGACATTGCGCAATTCCTAATGGGTACTCGTCTCATTGTTCAAAGCAATTATTCGGCCTTGCGCTGGCTACTATCTATATCAGAGCCATCTGGCTGCTTGATGCGGTGGAGACTTCGGTTAGCCGAGTTCGGTTTCGAGATTCGGTACAAGAAAGGACTCCTGAATGCACAGGCTGATGCGCTTTCCCACTTGGAAACCGCGATTAAAGCCGCGCCAGTCGATGATCTGGAGATACCGTGCTACCTCGCGGGAAACGGCTCAAGCGATTCCGATGAAGAGCGGGAAGGATGGGACATCTACGATGCTGTTTTACCCGTGTCAGACACGCACCCAGAATCGGGCTCTTTCGTGCCGATCAAGCCAGAGGAACTCATCCGTGAACAGCACACGGACGGTTTTTGTACGGAGACTCCAGCCCGTTTGAACAGTGGGGCTCGCCTGCCCTTTGTCTCGAAAGACGATGGATTTCTCTTCCTAACTGTCGGAAGCACGCCACAGAATGTGGTTCCTCACTAGCTCCTATTTCGAGTGCTACAGTTGTCGCATTATGCGAAATTCGCAGCCCACCCTGGTGGCAGAAATTTGTACTACCCCTTACGGAAGGACCTCTACTGGCCAGCTATGGGTTTTGACGCGTACGCTACTGTCCGTGGATGTTCTGATTGCGCAGAGAACCGCGTCAAACTGCGGAAGTATTCCAAACAGTTGGTACTTTTCCCCGCTAGGGCACCACTCGAGTTTGTGGCAATTGACGTACTCGACGAGTTCATACGCACGGACCGGGGAGACCGGTTTCTAATAGTTATACCGGACCGCTTTTCTAAGCTGGTGCGGACTGTGCCCCTCAAGACCATTACTGCCAGTGCGGTCGCCCAAGCTTTCGTTGCACACTGGATTTTTGTCTACGGACCGCGGAATGATCTGTTCTCGGATAATGGACCGCAGTTCACGGCTAAGTTCTTTCAGGACGTCTGCCGCAACTTGCGAATCCAAAAGTGGTTTACGACAACATATTATCCCCAGAGTAATGGGCAGGTTGAACGATTTAACCGCACTATGCTTAATGCATTGTGGACGTTTGTTGCCGATCACGCGACGGAATCGGATCAATACACCGATGCGGTGACTTATGCGTACAATGCGCAAGTTCATCGCACTACTCAGATCTCGCCGTTTGAGCCTCGTTCTATCACGCGTTCCACCTTCGATGGCTATCAGCCAACTTTGGATAAGTTCTCGTCACCCCGTCTACACAGAGACGCCTGGAAGGACTGGCTTACGAAATAATTCCTACAGTTAGGCAGAAAATTGATTAGGCACAGGCCGCGTACAAGCAGAATTTTGACGCCTGAGTGCGCAAACATGTCCCTCAGATCAGGGAAGGTAGCAATGCCTTCATACGGAAGAAATACTACAACCCCAAGAAGAAGAAGCGTCACAAGCTTTCTCCGATCGCGAACGGCCCTTGCCAGGTTATTGCTGTGACTGAGACTACAGTGGTCCTTGAGATCACGGGAGAGCACGAGCTCTTTTTGCGGGATCGCGTAACGCCTGCGCCAAAGCCTGTCTCTCAAAAATCGCAACCGCCATCTTCGGCCCCTACCGCATCTACTGGGGGAACAGGCGTAGAAACGGAAACGCGTGCTCAACTGTCTGTTCTGCCGCACCCGGACCGCGTACTCGCTGATCTGCCGATAAAGCCGGAAGCTGATCCGTCAGTTTCGACTGCCGCTCATGTCCACACGCGGATACCGGCCCCTCCGGGGGTACTCACCACTGCCTCCGACGCTCCAACTGAAGAGGGCGAGGAGAAGGCAAGTCGCTGAATGTCTTTGTCGCCGTCGTCGACGGAATTGCCTTTGCAGGCATCTGTGTCGCAAGCACGTCGTAGTGAAAGCACGCGGACGCGTGACATACAGCTGAAGAGTGCGAAGGAAGCGAAAAACGCGCAGTTATCGGGGAAGCCTGAGAAGGAACGCACCACTTTGGTGGAACACAAAGCCGGAAACCCGGAAGAACCTCAGGGTGTAGCTGCTGCAGAAGCCGCCGCTTCGCCTGCGGATGGTACTGTACTGCGTCACAGAAGGAAGGGCCGGAGCCTGCCCCAGTTGTGCAGCGTGACACTGGCACGCCGGAAAAGGGTGTGGAAAATGTAGTACAGCCACAAGCCGTGACGACGTACTATGCCCTGATAAAGGAACAAATTGCGCAGCACCCAAGCGGGGACGAAGGAGAACTGAACGGACGCTCACAACGGGGCGCGAAAAAGGCGCGCAGCACCGGTAGTGACGGTAGGATGACCCTTGTGCGAAACTAGACGATGAAAGAATCGGCTAGGGGGTGCTTGAGGTTTACCACGATGAGCTCTTCCCGGCGGAAGATGCTTAAGTGCACCTCCCACGGGCACAAGCCACGTGTCGAAAATAATATACTATCTACCTATAAAGGGGGTCCCGAAGGGCGACACGACAACTTTCACAACCCTACACGTGTGGTACTCCGAGGTGCACCCTGTGCACACTAACTAAATAAACTAATAATATGCACCCGTGGGGGCGGTGCCTCTCACTGCACTACAGACTCCCCTTCTTAGGCCTGGCCTCGTCCCGAGGCTGGCCAAACATTCCCATTCCGGGAACGACCACGATTGCAGTCCTCACTGAACACCAATTTGTAGTCCACCAAGATCCCATTGGTGTGACGATCGTACGCAACGCAACGCGCGAGGGAGCGGCGCACATCGCCCGCAGTGGGAACGTCACCCATGTGGCGAGCAACACGGCGACCCACGTCCTGTCTTCCTTAAAATTCCCGATTGGGTGGCGAATGGGCGCGCGAATACCGCGGCCGTCCAACACGGCGAGGTGCCAGTCATTGGAGTTCCGGAGCACCTAAGGGATGCGTCCGACCCAGATCAAAGAAGTCCCATTGCGTCGGCCAAGGAACTCAACGAATCTTCCCGACGAGGGCGTTCGTGCTCGAGGACACCGCCGTCGATTCCTCCATGGGCTGTTGAGACGT
The DNA here is from genome assembly GCA_022539475.1 of Gracilaria domingensis. Classification (NCBI taxonomy): domain Eukaryota; phylum Rhodophyta; class Florideophyceae; order Gracilariales; family Gracilariaceae; genus Gracilaria; species Gracilaria domingensis. The sequence goes on from VCMS01000342.1 coordinate 139,145, forward strand.
GCACGTGTCGCTGGCTTTCCGGTTGGGGCACCACGGCCATTTGCAGCGCGCTCCATACTTCGTAGGCCGCCGGAATGCCTATGGGTGAATGTGTCGCCCGATCAACAACCAACACGCCTCAGCGAGCGGAGGTGCTTCCCAATGGGTCGAGGTCACGGTGCGCGGGTCTGACTCATTAGCGAGTTCGGTTAGATCACGCGTGTCGCCCGCCGGGCGATGGACAAAAATTACGGCGGGCGACAGCGCGCCACGACGTCGCTAACTCTTACTTGGGCTGCAACGAACCCATCATGGTTACCAACCTTCGCAACATCAGGCTCCGCGCGTTCGTACGGCAGAATCCCCGTGCGGGTAAAACTGCAACGGCCGCGTCCTCTGTTGACGCCGCTTCGACCGCGATGCGGACAGACGCGCAAACCACACAGGTTGGGGATATGGGCACGTCCCGCAAGGGGTCGCCGCTCATCGCCTCTGTTGCGGTACAAGAGCCCGTGCGGGTTGAACGCGTTGCTTCATCGTCGCCTCCCGTCACTCCGTCGTCGACGAACGCGATGTTCGATCCCGACGGGCAGATTCCGCGCGTTGCTGCAACTCCCACAGGTGGGGCGGGGCCATCGAATGCACCGCAGCCTGCGACAATAGCACCGACTCCTAGCCCGGTGGGTACTGCTCCACAGCCGAACTGGTTGAACCCAACGAGGGCCTTCGATCATACCACGGCTCCGGGAAGGGTATACGTCGGCGTGAGACACGTCGCTATTCCCTACACGGTTGACAGTTACGTTCTCATGGGGTCCATATACTTCGACGCGCGGCGCTTCGAATCTGTTCCGACCTATCAAGAATTCTCGCAGAAGAATCGCTGCAACCGCGTGGAGCCGTGGCGTGCCCGTTGGGGTCATATGCCCGTCAGTCCTGCCCAGGAAATCCGCACGGTCGATACCGGAAACCTTCGACCGGACATGCCGTTTGCGCGTTGTTGGGAAGAACTTGCATATCAGCACCAAATGGCGGACATAATCGGTCACCTTTACGGCGATTACACCCAGCTGGGAGAAAGCATGAAGATCCCCACGGTGGGTCATTGTCTCCTCGGAGGTATCGCGTTCCAACCCCCCTAAGACCAGATATACTGGGTCCGCGAGCGGGAGTACTGAGCGAATTCGTTGCTGACGATGCCCGTATCAGGGAGATGCACAAGTTCCTAATCGGGTGGCACAACCAGAAGTATTTTGACATGCCGACGGAAGCGCGTTCGCGACATTACATCCCAATTGGGGCTACGACTAGCGAGATCATGTCCGTTTCCGGCTATATAGGTATCCCGACTCCGTCGTTCACGGCGCACTACTCGAAACTTATGTTAGGTCCGCGTAACGCCTTCACAGATGCCGTCTGGCAGGTGTTTTTCGTGGAGTGGGTCCTCTTCGTCTTCATGAGGGGGCTGTACTATGCCCGTTATGGCGTTCCTATGCGTACGAAATGCCGCGATTGGGGCCTGTACCACGACGACAACCTACAGTCCCCGAAGGGTGGGTTGTTTCCGCTGCCGGCCGCTGTCATTCGCTACGCGCGCGCCCTTGGGGTCCAGAGCATCTTGCGTGGGTCCAACTATGGTTTCGTGGACGTTCGTCATTTGCTAGACGACGTCTGCCGTATTGATTGGTCCCAAACACCGAGGTTCATATGGTACGACTACGAGGCCGATGAGTACCACGATATGCCCCGACACTCGGCAGCGGAGGACGATGGTAAGGTGTACGCGATCATGCCGCCGTATTGTCCCGTTGAGAAGAGGATGCCGAACTCGGAACATGTGGAATTCTCAAGGATTACTGGCCCTTGGGGTTTGGGTTCATTAGTGCGTGCTTGGAGAACCCCAGTGCGCCCCCATCGGGTCCGTCTATTCCAGTCAATCATGGTCCCGTGTTGGGTCAGAATGGCGCGGACGAGGACGAGGACGATGCCCTCATTGCGCCGTTGGGTCCTGCTGCTTCGGTTCCGGACGTGGCTTCTCCCGTGGGAGATCCAGGCGTAGCGGATGTGCCGGCTGCTAGCCCAGATATCGCCCCTGCGGGTCTCGTTCCAGCTGCAGTCCCTGCAGGTTCCGCTTCAGCGCAGATCGCAATTGCGCCAGGAGGCCCTGTTGGAAATGAAGCCGCTGTTGCTCCCCCTGCGCCCGTCATCCCATACAGTATTGGGTCCGTCGCCGGCATCGAGCTAGCACCGGGTGGTGCATTCAGTCCCGAGGTGGGTGCTGCTCTGGCCGCTCTACAGGAGGAGTGCCAGAACAGGGGCTTGAATTCCTCGGATTCCCTCTTGGATGCTCTGACTGCCGCCCGACTCTGGGCTCGTGACTCCGCGCTGCTACGCGTTGTTTCCCAGAGTGCCATGGGACTCCGCACCGCGTTGTTGGGCGTCGTCGCTCGCCACGCGAACGTTCTCGCCGCTGACCTCTTGGAGGATATTAGCTCCCGTTTCGATCTGCCTGCAATCCCGTCGGGTACCGCTGGGCTCGCCTCGCGGAGGGACAATGTCGGCGAGTCCGGGATGGTGACCCTAACTGGGATTGCCGTGCATCGGGAAGAGGATGCAGTGAACGCTCTGAGCTTCACGCGCACTCGTCCCGAAGGGCCATGTCTCGAGAATGGAGAGCCGCCTGCGGTGGTCACGCGCACGACGATACTTATCGCCTGTGAGGGAGCCAACCGTCCGTCGGTTCCCCTCGCCGCTGATTCCGAAACGGGTACCGCGGTCGCTGCGCAAGACCCCTCTGTGGAACTTCCTGAAGAGACTCCGGGTTCCCTTATGGGTGGTGGTCCCAGTGGGTTTCGCTCGCTGCCTGCGGGTGCGGAGGGTGAGTCCTCTAAGGCGTCTTCCAAATCGGACATAGACGGTCCCGCGAGTGCGGTTCGTCGTCGCCGTCGTACCCGTGGCGGGAATGCGTAGCGCGTTTCAGTTTGTTTGAGTCAGTAAAGAGCCTCAGCTTCTTCATCTTGCCTTTGCAGGACGCGTGTTCGCGGCACGTTTTCGGTGCGTTCATCCCTTGTGAGGGCCAGCGCGTGCACTTTGGTGGTGCGCGTGGGATGCGCAGCGTGCGGCACGGCGCTTTTGTCGCAAATTGAGCCCTGCTTGGGTCCCCTCCTCTTCTTGGAGTGCTCATGGACTCCAAGCGTCAAGACTTCCCGGCCGGGTGAGCCGGAGCGACGTTGGTGGCAAGCGCGCGCGTGCACGGTGCTGCGCGTGTGCGCGCGGCACCTGCCAGCAAGGCGGCGCAGTGCACAGTACGCGCGGCGGCCAGATAGGTATGTTCTCGATGCGTGAATAGGCCAGAATCGGCGGATTTTTCAGAGAGTTAATTGAAAGGTGAATCAAAAAATTCGGGCCGGAAATGACCCTCCCAGATGGGGTCGAAAATGCCGATTCTTTGTTTTGCTCGTAGCTCTGAAACGCGGGCGTTTCAGTGGCTCGCAATGCCCGATTTGGGGTGGGCGGCACATCAAAATACTTAGAATTTTTTCATTGTGCCAGGCCACGTCCCTACGGGCAATACTGTATGCCCAATCGGCTACCGACAGGCATGGACCACGTGGCGTTTGGCCTGCTTGCAACGGCGCATGGCGGTGCGCGCACTTGTGCATGGTGCGCGCGTGTCCCACGTGGGTATTCCGAGCGTGCAACGGCGCGCGCGTGTCCATCGTGGCCGTCCCACGCGTGCACCGGCGCATGCCAGCAAGGCTGTGCGCTGCACAGGGTGTGCACAGTCCTCAAAAGGTCGCCCTCTCGGTGCTGCGGGCGTTTCAAGTCGTCCTAGGTCATCCCAATGGAGTCCAAACTTCTCCAAAAGCGTGGCGATTCCTTTCGAAGGCCTCCGCGAGACCCATGGGAACTTCAAACGAGCTCTACCCCGCCGGGAAAAGTTTTTGCCGCCATTGCCGGGGATGGACTATGCCGAACGTTTTATACCCAAAACGGGAAAAGCATTCCAAAGGCCTCGAAAGAGGTTGCGTTCAGTTGCGCGAGCGTGCGCGATCGCGGCGGGCGCGAAAACGAGCGATAAAGTTAAAGGGAATGTTGTTGAGAGGCTCCCAGGAGTCTTTCGAGGGCGGGTAACCGTACTATTGGACTTTGACTACTGCAGAACCATCAGGGGCCACTCCCTCGTCGAGGACCTTTTCTACAACCCATTTGCGGGAATCGCCGCCTTTCTCCTCGAGGAGTTCAAGCGGCAGTTCCACGTTTCTAAGAGATGTCCCAGAGGGATCAGGCGCGGTCGTGGGATCGACCGTGACCTGCTTAGGGCCATTAAACTCTGGCTCAGAAGGAGCATTCCCGTTGGAGTCTGACGCCTCGGAAAACGGCGTCGGTGTTCCCTGCGACGCTGATGCGGGCTGTGGCGACTCCAGCTGTGTCTTTGGTGACTCAGTCGCGTCAAAACCCCGTGGGGCTTTCTTGACACGGTCAATTGAGACCGTGTCGTGCAGGTCGCCGTCCAAGATGGTCACGGTTGTGTCTGTGGCTTTGACAAGCCGAAAGGAATCAGTTGTCTTAGGAAGGAGCTTGCGGAAGATACCTTCTTTCTCCGTAGTCTCCGTCGTTTTCGGCTGAGGGCGGTCTAAAAAGACGTAGTCCCCAGGGGAAAGTGAAAGCTGAGCCCGTACACGGGAATCAAAATCAGCCTTGTAGCAGCGCTGGACACGATCCATTGTCGCTTTGGCCTTCGAAAGGAGGTACGGAATACGGGCGCGGGTTTGACGTTTTACTGTGACCGAATTCGGATTGTCAGACCCAACTGAGGAGATGGCGGTAGTCGGAGCGTCGACGACGATCCCAGGCGGGTGTCGCGTTAGCACCAAGTCAAAAGGTGTTGTCCCGGTGGTCTGATGGACCTGGGAGTTGTACGCGAAGACCAAGGGATGGACGAAATCATTCCAGTCTCGCTGGTGCTCAGACCCGTAATGCCTAAGGCGTCCGACAAGGGTTCAATTAAAACGCTCCGCCTGTCCGTTAGTCTGCGGGTGGTAGGCCGCCGTCAGCAAATGACGCAAACCTAGATCCTCGCAAAGGGCTTCGAAGAATTTCGCGACGAACTGCGGTCCGATATCGGTCAGCAAGTACTGGGGTGCCCCATATGGGAATACCCAGTGCTCCATGAAGGCAAGCGCGATATTGTTAGCTTCTGTAGCCCGTAAGGTAATAGCGAGAGCCAGCTTGGAAAAGCGGTCAGTAATGACCAAGATAAAGCGATTCTCATGTGTGGTCTTCGTGAGTGGGCCGACTATGTCCATAGCGACAAATTCGAGAGGACCCGCTGCGAGAAATAGCTTCAGATACTTCTGATGCTTGTGCTACGTACCTCGCGTCGCAGCGCATGACCGACAATTCTTGAGGGTCCCATATACGTCATTCGCCATGAATGGCTAATAGAAGTCCCGTCTGAGGGTCGCCTACATTTTCTTCCCTCCAGGGACCAGCCAATCTGGGATAATGCGATAGATAGAGTACGCGGTCCCACAGGGTTGGAGGGATCAGGCGCTAAATTGCACCGTCCAGAGGTGAGGTCCTTGAGTGGAAGCCATGATGGTCGTATCCGAAGCGAAACTGGGTCTGTCCAACGGATTCAGCGATACCCTTACACCACGGGTCTTTCGCTTGCTCCGCCAGAAGTTCACCGGTTGGAATAGGCAGTACTTCCGTTTGCTCCGTGTCCACGGCCAGTACATCATCATCCCCTGTGGGTTCGCTCGCGCTGTCAGAGTCCTCCCAATCAATGAGGACGTTCTCGAAAAGGGTCTCCCCTTCTTGGACTGTAGCCACGAGGCAATCACAGTCCCAGTCGGGTTCCATTGCAAAGCAGGGTATGTCGTCCTCAAGAGGCCCTTCATCGAGACCCTCGGTCTCTAAACGGGACAGTGCGTCAGCAGCTTGGTGTTTGACACCCGCGCGGTGCACCACGTCAAAGTCAAACTCTGACAAGCATAGGCACCAGCGTGCGAGTCGTCCGGTACAGTCGGCTAAATTGAGGATCCACCTCAGCGAGTGGTGGTCAGTCCTCACGGTGAATCTTTCACCTTCCAGATATGGCCTTAAAAGGAGCATTGACCAAACAACCGCGAGGCATTCCTTCTCGGTGGTCGTGTACTTCCGCTCCGCTCGCGAGAGGGAACGGCTCTAATACCCAACGGGTTTATACTTCTTCCCATCCGGTTGTTGTTGGAGTAAAGTACAGCCAACCTGGACATCGCACGCGTCGATGTCCCGCAGGTACGGACGTCCCGGTACGGGTAAGGCCAAAACTGGTGATGAGATCAGTCTATCTCGTAACTCATGAAAGGCCTCGTACTCTTCGTCGCTCAGTATCCCAAAATTATCTGGTTGTCCCTTCTCATGTTTCCTGTTGAAAGGTGCAGCAATGCGAGCGAAGTTAGGGACAAATCTTTGAAACACATTGCACAGTCCTACAAAGGAGCGGATTCCCGTCTGGGTCGTGGGCGGTTAGCCTGCCTAATGGCATCGCACGTCCTCTGGTAAACCTGTAGTTTTCCGGGCCGGACTACGTGTCCAAGGTAGTGTAGAGAGGCCTGGAAGAAGAAGCATTTCTTCAGCTTCAGAGTGACTCCAGCATCCCGTAAAAGGGTCAACACGTGGCGAACGTGCCCGAAGTGCTCCTCCACAGAGCGGGAGTAGATGATGACGTCATCCAAGTACACCAGAGCGTACTGCCACTTGACCTTATTAAGAATGATATCCAGCGCCCTCTGAAAGGTAGCGGGCGCATTCTTCAACCCGAAGGGCATTCGCATGAAGCGGTACAAACCCATATAGGATGCAAATGTCGTCTTGTCGCGATCTTCTTCCGCAATCTCAACCTGTCGATACCCACTATTGGTGTCGAGGGTTGAGAAGATGGTGGCTTCCCCAAGGGAATCAATACACTCACCCATACGTGGGATGGGGTATGCGTTCCGAGGAGTCACGGCGTTGAGCGGGCGGTAGTCAATATAGAACCGCCAGCTACCGTCCTTCTTCTGGGCAAACACTACAGGGCTTGCCCATTCAGCTTTTGAAGGTTCAATGACGCCCGAGTCCAACATACGTTGAACCTCGAGGCCTTCCATTGCTCTGGCCTTGTGCCCAGCCCTGTAAGGAACTTGACAAACCGGTTGTGAACCCGGTTCGAATGCAATCCTGTGTAAGGCCGCGTCTATGTGACCGGGGCGGCCCGAACACATATCTTCAAAGTCCTGTTGAAGGTCGATAATTTGGCCCTTGTGGGAAGAGAATTCTTCACCAATCTGGGCTAGTTCGCGCCAGTCTTTCGCTGCCTGCGGGTCATTCTTCTCAACCGAGTCGTCGTGTTCGAGGCCCTCGCTGGGTGTACCCTCCCCTTCTTTAAGACGAGACCCACTGGGACCGTCTTCAAGTATCATTAGCAAGCGAGGGGCTGGTAAAGCGAGTCCAATGACCATATTCTTGGGCATGCGAACTTCCCGATGGGAGAAATTGCTGACGAGTACCCTAAAGGGACGGATCGGAATGATGTCCAAGACACCGTTGGCCATGAGCAAATGATCTCGTGAGACCGTTTTCGGGTGTTTCTGCAAGAAAACCAATCCTGGTGTCTCACACGTGACTAGCACTTCCCGTTGGGTCATAGAGGGTATGGAAAGCGGTTGAGCGAGGCGGACCTTGTTGGATACAGTGTTCCGAGGTAATTGGTCTAACACCTTCTTATCCCCAAGGGGTCCTCGAGAAGCACTGACAATGGCTACAGGTGATGTACCATAAAAAACAACCTTGCGCTCGCGCGGATATATGGCACGGACGTGGCGGTCGATGAATGAAGTTCCCAACAGGGCATCGACTGCCAGATTCGTGGCGACTAGGAATGGTACGCGCTGCTCCAAATTTCCCAGTCGGGTCGGAAGCACGATGGTTCCCAGTATATTCATGGGTTTTTTCGACGCGTTGAAAACCCGAGGGGTCCGTTTGCGGTTTAGAAACCGTTCGTACCCAGGTGGGAGATTCTTCGCATGTATGATGCTTGGGCCAGCGCCAGTGTCTAGAATACCCAAAAGGGTTTTGGTCGTGCGCTTCGTAAGTCCCGCTTCCATGTGGACTTTATAGTTCTCTCGGGTCATAATAAATACTTCACCCATATCGGGGCCGTCGTTCTCATCAGACCCAAGGGGATTATTACTGTGGACGTCCTCAGAATCCCATAGTGGGTTGGATTCTGCGTCAGCCCGGGGGGTGAGGCTCGTACCTCGGGAGGAAAGCGTGGCCCCTATGCTTCCTCCGTCTCGTTTCCCTTCGGGTGTGCGCTGTCCTCGCTAGGACTTTCCTCAGAAGAGAGGATTTGATTGACCCGTTGAGGGCTCCGCGAAGATGCAGGAGCACGTCCCACGGGGTTCGCTCTCGCTTGCGGGTAACGGTCCCGCGCTGCAGCCTGACCTGAGGGCAAGTGCCCACTTGGGTTTTGAGGAGGCGCCTGTCCCTGGCGGGGCTTATAGTACCCTTCGGCGACACGTTGGTGATAAATCGCTTCGCGAACTTGCACCAACGTGTTCCGGTATTCGGGCGGGAGCCATTTGCAGCAAGGCCGAGAGGTATACAGACAGATACGACAGGGAGTCGTTCTGTTGTCCGAATTCGGTACCGTGCGATACGGTGGTGGCGCCTGACGCAGGCAAAACTCCTTAAAGGAAAACTAAAAGGGTTTTCAGTAGACTCGCAGACAAGATGACTGGTGTGGTAAGGTAATATGGCCAACGTCATTGAGAAATAAGTAAGTTTTTCTTTCACTGACATTTCCATGAGCGTGATTTTTTGAAAAAATTAAATCCTTCGAAAGTGCCCTTACATTTTATTGAAAGGCATCAATTTTATTTACCGCCGCAGGATGATTTCATGACAATGGGTTTTGATAGGGTGAGGGGGCGTTACTGGATTAACCCTGGGGGACGCGTAGTTAAAGTCCCGTCGGGGTTGTATCGCAGACGGAGAGGAAGTACCCGTAGAAGAGAAGGAAGGAGTAGACGGGGGCGCCGCTGTTTGAACAGCAAGGGCCAGGGCGTCCTCGTCTTCAAAATTCACGCCCAAGTCGGGTTCATCAGTGTCAGTTGAGACACTCAGCGAAGCCTTCGATGAGATCCTTCGGGTTTGTGCGCTCTTCGCCGCCTCCAGTGTTTTAAAGTACATCTTGCCTCCCCGATGGGTATCACCCAGCCCTTCAGCATTGCTGACGAGCTGGCGGAAAACCACTTTGGGATGCGTTGACGAGTACATGCGTACACCGGCCCTGATTGCGGGAAGCAATCTCTCGACGAAAAGGGCCTTGAGGCGACCCTCAGGGAAGATGTTTCCGCATCGGAGGTTCTTCGTCCACAATTGGTCAGCGAATTCGCGTTCAGACACCGATGAGCTCTGGCGGTGTGTGATGAAGTCGTGATAGGCCTCCGATAGGGCATCTTCCGTCGCGTAAACCTCAAAGAGGTAGTTGACCACCTCGGGGTAGGACGAGAGGAGCTCAGAACTCTTCTCGACCACGGCCCCGGGTTCGCCAGTGTCTTGGCGGTTACTGTGTCCCTAGCGGGTTGCTCCAGAAAGAAGCGAAACAGCCAGAGGGCTGCTCCTTCGTGTACACCATTCTGGTCACACACATTCCGGAACGCGGCTAAGAACTGTAAGACCAAAATTGGATCTTTGCCCGAAAACTTCAAGGGCATTTGCAGTTGCATGCGTTTCGCATGCTTCGCAACTGCGCGAGCGACCGAAGCGTTGTAACGCCTACTCCCGTCGTTCGAGCGATAGTGCTTGAAGCTAAGCACTTTAGAAAAGTCCCCATTGTTGGGTCGAATGCGGCGCAAATGCGAAACGTCCACTTCGGGGTCGGAGTCGTCCGAGTCGACCGCGTCTGACCTGTCTGAGTCAGACTGCGTGTCGTCCGAGTCGGAAAAGCCACGACCCATGCGGGATGACTTTCTCCTGTTCCGACGTCGGCTTGTAGACTTCTGGGTTCTCCCTTATCACGACCCACGTGGGAATCGCGACCGGTACTCTTATGCTTCCCTGGGAGGGGAATGCCCAAGTCGGGTCTATCAATATTGGGGTCCCTGCCGGGTCTGGAATCTGCTTCATGTTCGGCAGGGATAGTAGTCGGTTGCCATATCGAGACGGCCGGCTGACGGTTGACAGGTTGCTCATACCCAATAGGAGCGAGCTGGAGACGGCGCTGCACCTCAATTTGCACACTGGTGGCAATAGCGCCGTCCAGAATTCCGGTGACGGTCATCTTAGAAGCCACCCGCTGGACAAGGTTATCCAGCAGGCCTTCCACTCAGCACTAACCCTGTGAGGAATACGGCGTCCGACCTCGAGTATCACCATGGACTCCACGAGTGGCCTCAGGGCTACGTCTGTCTCTTGCAGATGCTAGTTTTTGGCGAGGGTCGTCCAGAAAGTGGCAAGGGTCGTCGAGTAAATTTTTTGAAAAAGTATCGAGATCAATTATTTCAAAATTTGAAGATAATTGCTTGGGTCGTCCAGAATCGCTGTGCAGCAAATACTGGTGGGTTTTTCAGTTGTGCTAGTTCTTTAGTCGAGGGCTACCTGAACTATATTTCGCGAAGTCTAGGTTCAGTTTCCATTAAGGTGCACATTACATGATACCTTCTGCGGAATGATACCCTGCAACGCATGGAATACTGTTGCTAGTACAGATGATGCCCATTATGAAATCATACCGTTTTATTCGTATCTATTCTTCTATCGACCGCTTTTGCTAACCACTACTTCGCTATATTACATGTACCATTTCCCCAAGATGAAGCGGGTGTAGGCGCAATCTGCGGCAGATGCCGCAGAGGGCACCTGCACCAAATTGCGCTATCGGTAGAACAAATACGCACTCCGAGAGGATGAGGCGCGAAGCGCCTCATTCTCTCCGTTCCTCATGTAGGGAACCATGCCCAGATGCATGGTTCCCTACTTGAGGAACCTGCACCTGCAACTCTTGAGCTACGTCCGCATCAAAAGTCATTTACCTGTATACGCAAGCAGAAAGTATCCATAAGTTAGTCAATGATCCGTTGGATACATTTGAAATGCGATGGAACGTACCATTGATAAAACAAAAGAGAAACTTTGCGCTAGAAAAGTCGAGGGACCTAGTAACTCGCAAAAGGAAGAAGAAGCAGGAAAGGGATCGGTTAGATTACCAGCAATCCATTCATCATAAACCGCGAAAGGTCTCGAAGCGAGGACTCACAAGCAACGACACTGAGAATGCCCATGCAGCAAAAATACCCCAAGATGCGATAAACGAGAGAGCAGCCTATGTCCCAACCAAACCAGAATCGTCTATCCTGAACACTCAGAGATCCAAGATCGCCAAGAAACCAACTTGGTTTGTTGCGCAATAGGCTTTAGCTTCTCGCGTCTTGCGCTACTTTTGAAAAGTAGCGCAAGAAGCGAAGCTAGAACCTATGGCGCAACGAAATGAACCATTGTTCGCGTACTTACAGTCGTCGCTTTGGGTTACCGGGTTCCCGTTTTCACCCTTCAACTCGTTCTATATCTTGAAGAAATAGAAGAAATTGAAGGTGATTAGCTTATTTCCTGCCGTTTACATGTCGCAGAGCGCGAAGAAACGCGGTGAGGATTGGTTAGTTTAGAGCAAAGATACGTGGAAGGATATGGAAGAACGTACGAATAGACTGCACGGAATACATCCGTGAGATACGGATGACTCCGTCCTACTTTTTTCCGCCCTCTACTTTAAGGAGCCTCCATAAAGTAGAGGGAGGAAAAAAGAAGGACGGAGCGGAGTATAACGCGAGGATGTGGATGGCACGGATCACGACGGTAACGGAAGGTCGGACATCGGAGGCGCGGCGGCGGCGGCGGAGGGAAGAGATTTATTTTTCTGTGCGAGATTGGACAGGTGTACAGCGTACAACGTTGCGAAACCACAGGTTTATAACCAGTGGTAGATAATACGAGAAGTACACCCTTCTGTTGAGGTCGACGTGTACCTACGTTCCTTTTTGAACGAAAGCACGTGATTTAAACTCAAAATATATTCTCCGTTCTCAGCATGACGTCGATCTTGACTGTCGCTCGACCTCCTTCTCCCTTCGGACGACCTTCCCTTGCAGTCTTTGTCGTCGTTTCTCGTTCATTTCTTCTTCCCATGGTCTACTACTGTACACATAAGAAGCGTGGGTGCCCCTTTGTTACTGGCCGAGGAGTCTCATCTCTTCAACAGCATGTCAACCATTGCCCATTTCGTCTTAAAGCAGCGCTGGAAGACGACAATAGGCGGCCCATTCGGAGAAGCAAGCGTCTCAAGCTTTCCGCGCCCGCGGCTGCATCTTCCGAAACGGTCACTGCCTCTTGTCGCCTTCCCGAGCCTCCGGTGTCCGAGGAAATCGTTGACCCCACTCCGTGCGCCACTCCTATTCCGGACACTTCGCATTGTGTCTCTCCTTCCCCGGGTCCCGCGTCATTAGAGCGAGAACACGGAACCAGTTCCCGCCCAGTGCCTTCTGAGGAGGCCCTCGGTGATTTGCATGTGGATTATCTATCGGTTTGTCTGGCTTCAGTAGCTTCCAACCTTGGTCATCATGAGGCAGACGAGCTAATTGGGCTACTTCGGGACCCGCGATTCTCGCAGAAGCGATTCAAAGAGACCATAACAAGTTCCAAGCGCTGTACAGAACTGAAGAACTCCATTTTCGAACGATACGCCTCAAAGGACGGTTTCAATCGAAGAACTGTCTCGCCAGAAGGATGTAAGTTCAGCGCCACCCTCTACACGAGAGACCCCGTTCAGACACTTTTGAAACAGCTCCAGTTGGCTAACAACGAAAACACATTCTTCCACCCTATACCTCAGACCCACTCCACGAAAATATCTCACCCCATGTCCGGCTCTCTCGCAAGAGACGCCACCTCAAAACTTAAGGAAATGGTCATGGGCTCTTTGGATAGTAGAAAAGTGTGGTACTCCCAAGAAATAAGTTACAGTGAATCTTTCGTAGGTCTTCTGCAGGTATACACCAATAAGTCTTCAACAACTCTAAAGCAAACATCGGTGACCGTCTATCCTCTTCACCTCATATTTCTCAACTTCTCCTATGAGGTACGTCGTAAGTGCATCCGTGATGACCTCACAGTAGCGGCATACTTCCCTACCACACTGATCGAGATTTCCGCATCTGAAGCAGACGCAATGCCATTCGTTTCTAGCAAGTCTCTACGCGAGTCCAGGATGCAAATCCTTCAAAAATCTCTTCGTTAAGTCCTGGAGCCCATTCTAAATCTCACGCAGAAAGGTTTTCAATTCATCAGCGAAGACAAACTAAGTCGAGTGTGCCATCCTCTGCTTGCAAGTTATTGTGCGGATATTACTGAGGCTAAGGACATTCTGTCCATTCTTCATGGGACCAAAACGGAAAGCCCGTGTCATAGATGCAAAGCCCCTCGCTCATCTTTATGCAGTCCTATTCCCACCTCATTCAACGGACGTTCTCAAAAGCACACGAAAAGCATCCGAAAGACATACACAGCTATCTTGCAACATGCACAAAAAGACGAGGCGGAAAGACGTCCACGTCGTGCGAGGGAGAGGAGATCTCAAGCGGATACTCGGATGCGTTCAAATTCCATATCTCTCATTCCTTCGTTCCTCGAAACTTCCGTAAGCCTTGGAATGATCCCGGGATTGTCTCCATACAGTATGTTCTCATTCGAACCATTACACAACTTGCATCTCGGCATCTCGAAGCTGATAAAAATGACCACAATCGAGAGACTGCAGTCAGACACCCTGTGCATCGCAATTGGAACATCTGCATCGCGTTCATTCCGAACGATACGTACCCAACTTCTCAATCATTCAAACGCAATTCTAGCTGCCATAGAACGCGATTCTCCTGCCAAAGGTTTACATCTCGATTTCTCTACGCAGGAGAAAAGCAAATCTTTGAATGGTATCTTCACGAAAGACGGTCTCCGTGGAATGCTGGAGGCCAAAAACTACGAAGCTCTTGAAATGGTCTTCCCCTTCATAGGAGCATTCTTTGACAAATGCTGTAGAGCACAGGACGTTGCCCCAATCACCACCATTTTTTCTCAGTACCCGGACTTGCTTTCGACTTTATTCAGATACAGTCGTGACCCGTATTGGACTGAAAGCTCTCTCCTGTGTCTTAGTTCGGAGATTGAAGCCTTCAAGCGTTCCGCAACAAAGACTCTGGCGGATTTTCATCCCTCCAGACTGGGAACTCTGAAGTTTCATCTTCTCGATCATCTCGTGGACAATATTCGCCGTCTGGGAAGTATCAAGTACTACGACGCAGGCATATACGAACATGCACACCTGCTATTTAAGAGACAGTACAAAAAGACGTCCAGAAGAACAGCAACGGCTGTAGAGAAAACTATTCGCTCCATTGAGCACGGACATGTTAGAAAGCAATGGAATCGCAATACTCCTTACCAGCGTAATCCAGGTTTACCAGGAACTTCCACACAGCTTCCTCGGTTTGCAATGAGAGGGCGTTCTTTCACTTTACGAGCTCTTCAACATTGTGTTTCAAGTATGTCCAGTTCAAAAACATGGACTGCTGTTAGAGAGATGTTCTCAAGTACGGACACAAGGTCGATTCTTGACCAAATTGGTGAACAGGCCCTTCCTCCTTTCCTCAGTCTCGTGAAAGAAACACTGGATGAGCACTCAATTACATACTTGATATATGTGCACGGCGTGTGCAGCGAAATCACTGCCGGAAGTGTTGAGAGGAGTGTTTTGGGAGGTCTCCGGAGGGTGCCAGAATGTGGTCAGAACGTGCCCGTGGGCGGGGGGGTCCGGTCGTGTTAGGGTAGGTACCCTAACACGACCGGAGCCCCCCGCCCGCGGGCATAAAATCGCACATTTTTGCAAAAATCGCCCAAAACGTGCCCGCGGGCGGGGGGATCCGGTCGTGTTAGGGTAGGTACCCTAACAGGACCGGAACCTCCCGCCCGCGGGCATAAAATCGCACATTTTTCAAAAACTCGCCCAAAACGTGCCCCCGGGGGGGGGGGGGGTCCGGTCGTGTTAGGGTACCTACCCTAACACGACCGACCCCCCCCCCGCCCACGGGCACGTTCTGGCCACATTCTGGCACCGTCCGGAGACCTCCCAAAACACTCCTCCCAGCACTGCCGGCACCCACCGCGTCACCTCAGTGCACCATCCCGTCTTCTCCATCTCTCAAACGCTCCTAATTCCCACGCGCACCACACCTACCCCCTAGTAAAGATTAATTTACTGAAAGTTACAAGTTGTTTCATATTTTACCACTAGACTACGAAAGATCGATGGCGCTCTTAAGGATTGCTGCGCCAGGGGCGGCCGCCGGGCCATCGGCGTTGCATCTAGTATATCAGCCCCGTCGTGGAACACGGCGCAGACGTCAGAGAGTCCCCCACATCATTAACACTCGACACCATCCTCTTCTCTAGAGTAGGTGTGGTGCGCGTGAAATTAGGGAGTGTCTGGAGGGTGGAGAAGACGGGATGGTGCACTGAGGTGACGCAGTTGTTTGTTACAGGAAGTGCGGGGAGGGGTGTCCCTTGGGAGGTCT
This sequence comes from Gracilaria domingensis, assembly GCA_022539475.1. Lineage (NCBI taxonomy): Eukaryota > Rhodophyta > Florideophyceae > Gracilariales > Gracilariaceae > Gracilaria > Gracilaria domingensis. The sequence continues at coordinate 154,777 of VCMS01000342.1, forward strand.
CCGGAAGGCGCCAGAATGTGGCCAGAACGTGCCCGCGGCGGGCGGGGGGTCGGTCGTGTTAGGTAGGTACCCTAAAGACACGGATCTCTGCCGCCCCGCGGCACGTTTTGGGCAATGTTTTGAAAAA
>VCMS01000343.1:0-56948 GCA_022539475.1 Gracilaria domingensis
GGCGAGAAAGCGATTGCATCATGGAGTCCTCAGGTCATTTCGTGTAAGGTCTGTCAAGCCATATTCTTCACATGGTGCTTTAACCGTGAAAGCTATTAAATGGCAAATAAGCTTCGCGTTTCCTGCCGACTCTAAGAAGAAGCAAAGCAATGGAAGGAGCTTTGCGACGAGCCTCAAACCAAGTCTTATGAAGAGTTCGCACTGGCTTAAGCTATCGAGGAGACAAACGTGTACCGATCTTTAACGCCGTGGATATTCTACGACAGTCGAAGGCTTAGAGTACACGATAGAACAGGATCCATTCGACGCGCTAAATGTCGCAGAAGACGCAAGCTCTATGCACAGCTGTACGCGGTAAGAACTGGCCAATCACAATTATTGTGTGGCAATAAGTGTCTTTCCACGAGGCGACTACGCGTACATTGGTCACCCAAAAGAGTGAAGGGGAAAAGGTAATTAATGTTCTCGCGGAACCGGTGGTGCGCTTTCTGAGTCAATGACCCGATACCTTGTGAAGCAACTTGTGGAGGCAATCTCTTACATGCATCTGAAAGGATTTGTACTTCGAAAGGTCACCCTAGATAACATTTGGTTGACTATTCTGACTCGTCGGATCCAAGAATAATCCTCGCAGACTTTGCCGATGTCTCTTTTGTGGATGACGAGGAAGATTTGCGGATACGACATAAGGTTGGTGACACGAGGTACCATGCACCGGAGGTTGCGACGGAAGTAAGTTACAATGCAGCGGTGGATTTGTTTGCTCTGGGTGTGTGCGTGTATCGAATGCTGTCCGGTTCGTTCCCTTTGGAGAGCAACGTGCAAAGACTTTCTCAGATGATAGAACAAAGGGAACAGGAACTCGCCTTCGGAGAACGCGTGTGGTCGTCAATTTCGGCGGAGGCCAAGGCGTTTGTCCGCTCACTTCTTCAGCCTTCCTGGTTGAATCGTATGACGGCCGACGAAGCAGAAGAAGACCAATGGTTCGAAATAAGCATTTCAGAAAGCGAGAAGAGTATCGAACCGAATGCCGAAAGCTTCATGCCAGAAGAAATCAAGGAAGCGGTAGATGAATCGGATCCTGAGCGCGTGGAGAGCATATCACGAGTACAAGACATCCAGGCTCTTCTACAAGAGAATCAAGCTGTGTTGTCTCCGCTTATGATACGATTGCTAAGTCCCCTTTCGGAGGAAGCGCCTCTAAGCGTGAAGTCGGCAGTGGACACATTTGCGAGCACATTGAAAGAGCGAAACATTGTCGTCGAGAAGCCATCTCTGCCAGCCGTTTGAATTCATTGTTTACTTGTAAAGCTGTTCCATTCCCTGGTCGTTGACGTGAAAGTTCTTAGCAGATGGGAATAGCATTTTCACAGTACTCATATTCATATATCTAACGCTCATTCCCTTGGTAGTGAACGCACTGTGTTTCCATGAATGTAGGGGCCAAGCCATTTCGCGAAGGGCAGAGGATAATCGTCACATACAAAAGTAATTCTTCTAGCTCACTGATCATAAGGAGCCTGGTATGACTGAGTCGCAATTCCTTTGCCGCGGCCGTGTTCAACCCAGCAGGAGAGAGCCGAGAGGTCACCGAAAGGTGATGTTTACAAATGATTGGTGCACTTGTCAGTTCGGAAAGTCTTTTGCACCAATCGCCGCGCTCAAGGTTATATTTTTCAATTTTCGCAACTGCGTGAAGGTATGATAACTTACAACCTTCAGAACAAGTGAAGTGATTTGGAGACACTTGCCGATTTGCCAGCTCAAAAGAAATCCTTTCGTCTCGCCACTTATCAGGTATCACAGATATGAGAAAAGCAGAAGTTCACCTGTTCCGGGGTCGGACCGGCGTTTAAGACAGAATACTTGTTCTGTCGTGAAACGATTCTAATATAGAACTATTCGTGACAAATTTGGAACCGAATAATATTTGCCTACTGCCAAGCCGCATTGGTCGAAAATATTGCAGTATTCGACGACGTTGCCACCTTCCAAATCCCGAGTATCGGATGAGCTCAGGCTGCGATGAAGGCGGCGCACATGCACAAATTTGCTGAAATCTGTTTCATAGCGTACTTCCAATGCTCACTACACGTAATGTACTTGTACACGTATCTACACACGCAATTGCAAAGCAGACCCGAACCAAAATGGACCTCGTCAGATAAAAAACTTGTCGAATTGTGCACACGAATCATCACTTTCTAGGATGAAAACTCCATTTATTCATCATCGCAACCCTCGAAAAGGACTTGTAGGATAGTGAGAGGCCATACGAGAGATAGGAGTAATCCAAGTTTGCAGCAGGTTCGGAGTTTGAAACCTCGAATCATTCGGTTCTCAGCTGGAGTAACTTGCCGTAGAAATCGTTTTCAAGGAGTCTCAGAGAAGTTCTCATGCCACGTCGTTGTACAGCCAGGAAAGAGGATGGAATGGACGAATGAAAGAGTGGTCCTTTGCGAGACGATGAATATAAAGCAAATCATATCAGTCGGAGAGCGCGGCATGGTGACGTCTTAGGCCTAGAGAACACCCCTTTCACCACTATGGCGACTCTAATAAGTTTGGTTTTTCTCCTTGAGTGTACTACTATTCTTCAGAATGCCTTCAAAGTTCAAGCCACAGCAATAATCAACGAGAATGTACTGGATTATGGTTCCTTGCCCCATCATTATCAAAGAATGAGTGAGAATGCGAGAAGTCGAAGATATCCCGTTTCAAGTGCTCAAGTGTCCTTCGAGCAACTAGTCAGTACCGGACTTGTGGTATCTAAAGGTAGCAGTGGTGTCCTAAATTTCAACATAACCCTCAACGCCGTTCAATCCTCACTACTTGCAAGCAGTGATCGAGACTTCATGCAACTTCTTTCTCCAAGCGAGAGATCTGGATACGAGGACATGAAGACGAGCTATAATGGAAATCTGGAAGTTCCGATGATGGAGTGGCTTGGAGTAAGCCTTAATGGAGAAACGTCCCGTAGAGATATGAGACGTTCTCGCCGTCGTCAACCAAGATATGACGAAAAGTCTGAAGTTGTAAATCGGATCTTGTCTGAGCAGATTACCTCCATGATTCAGATCAGTGGAACACTCATGGCAGAGGGCGTTGGAATTGTCCCCACAACCGTGTTCGCCTTTATCCGCATTGCCCGAGTGACATTGGAGGATGGATCTACTATGACGGTGTTGTCTTCAAATCCGAATGACCTGATTGCTGCCAATTCTTGTGGACACGAAGCCCCATCCAGCATGCTTACGCTCGATATAATAGATCTACCGCCATTGTAGAACAGTAGATGTTATTAGTCCTCCTACAATAAACCTGATGGAACCTTCTGCTCGTCATCCAGCTGCCTCTAAGGCCGAAAAATCAAACCACCAGATAGACCATTTGATATCGTACCGTTTGGCTCTTCAAGCTTGCCTCATTCACGTTCCCTATCCATCAACTACTCATGAGTGCACTAATAGGATAAGATTTAGGCTGAAAGAACTCTGTTGCAAGACGAGGCACGAGCCCTGATAGTGTAACTTTACCTGCCTGTGGCTGGCTGCCACCTGGGTTGGTGACACCTTTCGAAGCGTCTGGCAAAACAGTCATTGCGTAGTCACCAATATGTCACCTAAGACGATAACAAGCTCTCGTGAGCTTTACATGAGGGCTAAAAAGGATACACCCAGAACGGCCCCAAAAAATTGCAACTTCGAAAGAGGACCCATTCGCCGTCAATGCGAGTTAATATTATTATGTGTCTGCAGTAGTAACTCTACACGTACCTTTGACACCGTCGGTAGGTCAGGATCACTAAATAAAATCGTGCGATCGCAGAAAGAATACCCCACAGGGTAGGAGCTCAGGTTTTCTTAAACGGCTGCATATCTGTTGTGTCACTCTTAGTCGTTTCAGGTTAGAAGGCTAGCCTTGCTAACATGTACTCATTAAATCTCTCATGGGGCTGTATTGTTACGTGTAGATGAATCCGTTCTGGTCTCCAGAAGAAACCGTGCCCTGCAACAGGTATGGGATGAAAGAACATCCTTGCAAACACGGCAGAGAGATTTAGTAACCTACAGGCTGTACCATGAAAAAAACGGTTTGCAAGAACTTCGCAGTGCGTTTTAGAGCGGCACAGTATTAAATAGAGAAAGGGATCCCATCCGAGAAGATATTTGAATGGGTGCATGAAGCCGTTCATAAGCCCGGTATTCCAGTATAATTACGCATCCTGCTCGCGCCATATTGCGTGAGTGTATTCTCTACATTTGTTTACACCTCAAAATTTCACCCTACGTGAGAAGTCACGCTTCCGCACCATTCCGATATCTCATCGCAGCTGCAGTTTGCATATCCCTCTGGTATGACACGGTGCAATCGTTGAAACTACGCACGCACAGTAAGGTTACCTTCGTAAATAACGGTTGCAAGTCAGATCAGATCTGCGTGGAAACGTTCAAATTTTGACATTTTTCTGCCAGACCGCCCTCGTTGGCAGGGTAGAAGGCTTTCACACAACTGGAGATGAGGATGCACACACCCCTTTGTAGATAGTGTGCAGATAATGAAGTATCTGTGTTGCTGAAACGCTTTGCCTGCAACCCAGCCTAGATTTAAATACATCCTCAGCCGCTCTTGAAATTGAACGTTACTGGTTCAGCCGAAGTTCGCGTTATGCAATATTGATGAGTCGTTCAAAAAGATGGACTCTTTTTAAGCGCTGGTTTCAAATACTTCAAAATGAGTTCAACACATGTTATCGTTTGTTGGTCAGGCGTGACGTCGGCTAGATTTCGTTACCAGTTCGTGGTAGGATAAGTTCAACTACGTGTACCAGAAGAAGGGCTGTAGACAGAGAGCGGTATAAAAGTTGTAAAGGCAGACTGCGAGTGTCGATGGTTCCTCTCCATATCGCCCGAGTGAGATTCTCTCAATTCGGTTCACTTCGAGCCATCCGCCTCTTACTTGTGTCATTTACATCACTTTCCTTATCGTTCTCTCCTTCCCATTGTTGCCCCGGACTCTATCCTCTCAAACTCAATTGGGATTTGATTGCGTTCCCACAAGATAGACTCCTTAGTACTCCCTGGTCAAGATATTGACGAAAGCCTCAGTCTCTCTGTTTGAACTGGTGTTTCTTCCTATATTCTCTTTGTCGCCTTGGACACACAGCTCCCATCTCGCTTCGATCATTTTAGAGATGAAGCTCACAATGATGTTTACTGCCCTGCTGATCTCTGCATCCATTGCAACTGCCACGATTTTTCCATCTGAGTCCTTCTATACGGAACCTGCTGATGGAACTGTTATCTCATCTGCATTCTTGCCGGTTTTGACGACTGTTTCTGTGCGTGGATGGAAAGAAAGTGCGTTAGAACAGGCTAAAAACGAGCTTTACGAACTGAAGAAGGAGCTAAGAAAAGTGGAAGGCATCTATCGATGCGATAAGAAGAGGTCAAAAACGCTTAGTGCATTGTACAAGGAGAGAAAATCATACAGGTGTGTTAGTTACGAAATGCGTGATGCGAATGGGTGTCACAAGAAATATGGTCTGCATAGTGAGGTAAAGCGAGGGCAGATGATGTGCAGAAAGAATATAAGCTGTAAGAAGAAGTATGTGTGGCCTCTTCAGTGGAAGCTGAAGCAGTTGACTAAGTCTTGTGACTGTAAAAAGGGAGCCTCAGTAATGAAGATGATATGGAGGACCAAAAAGATTCGATGTGGAAAGGGAAGGAATGCTTGGAGAGTAAGGTTGGAACTGCAAAAGTTGGAGAAGCGAATTTCGTACTTAAAGAACGCACTGTGGGCGAAGCCTAGCGTTGCTCCGAGACCTAAATGGAGATGAGTTTCTTTTTGTTCTTCATCTTTCTGTTTTACGTGGATGTGTTTTCTTTCGGCGGTCGATATCCTTGCTTTTCTCTTAAGGGTCTATACTGCAAGACTTTATACTACAAGAACAGCGCAGTTCATTGCATTCTGTAAACAGGGATTCTGTGTAATCTCAGTCGAGAATGACTATACGTTAAGGAGCATAGGAGAGTGAAACCGGTGCAACGTTGAGCCTGACAATCAACGACGTAGACAAATAGCGCAAAGTGAGAACCTGAGCTGTTGCATGTTCAGCGATGTCAGCAGATGGAACATGCGGCCCATGGAGGAAGTTTATTCGAGACCACTATCAAGACCTCGCCTAGCAATACCGAACTAGATTGGAACTAATATTCATAGAACTGGTCTTCTAAGATACATGAAACAGAGGGCTCGTTCGTTTGTAAACAGTAACGTGCGAAGCTGACAAAGAGCTTTGATAAGTTTACGTAGTGTACATCAAGGTTTAAGGAGTTACATCTGATATATCTTACATACTGTACAAAGAAGAAATTGCAAGCATGCACCGTTCGAAATATAAGTCATATGGTTCTCAGAAACGGAACAAGGAAGAAAAAAAGCCATTGGTTCGACGACGAAAACGTCGCTTACGTCGGCGAACGACTCTTGCATGTCGATACCACCTCCTGATCATATACCACGCCCTTCGTTTCTGCTTCCTTTTACGACGGCGTCTTCGAACGCGATGCCTCCTGTACATGAGCACTCGATAGAACACATCATACGCGTAGAAGACTTCGTAATTGTCATGGCCTGATTGATTCGAGACTTCGAGTTTCTGCATTTTCGAGTGTGTCTCGGATGAGCTACTCAGAGCCGGCTTCTGTACCTCGATGCAGGAGCGGTGTACGGAAGCGAGTTCAGACTGAGAGTATTTAGAGACATTCCAACTTGTTGATGGTTGCAAAGGGATGCAATCTGTACATGAAGCGTAGTAAACAAGACTGCGGAGGCAACCCAGAGCGAATATAACCAAACGCATGTGAAGAGAACAAAAGAAAGAACACGAATTGTGTAATTGACGAGAGTTGGTTGTAACGTTGTGTTCATGATTCGCTTGAGGGAGAAGTTTTGGTCGCGGCCTCTGTGGAGAGGAACACGGACGAGGAACGGTTTTTGTAGACCAAGCAGGCGTGATGGTGAATGATGCCAACTTTGATTAGTGGGATGCTCTGACCAGTTTTGAACGTTGCTGTCGGGTGATTGGAGGTGCCGGCGGAACAGGTTGTGTCTGTGAGGCGCACTTGACCAGTAGTTTTTGTACAGAGCCAACATTTGAACGCATTTTAATGGGCACCACAGTGCACCCTTGGAGGAAGGCTAGAAGCCATGCCAGCGGTAGGGTGTGTTACAGAGGACGGGCAAAGTTACAGTTGTATGGGAGGTGGAGGAATGGAGGTGCCGGGCGCTACACGACGGCGCCGGCCACACCCATAGCCCCATCCTCCAGCTACGACAAATGCAGTTTTGTGAGCCCGTCGTGGAAGTTGACGATGGCAGAGTGTGGGAAGGAGCGCCGCGACAGGTGCATGTGCGCCCGCGTTCTCGATACAGATGTAGCGATACTTCCGAAGGTAGCATACGCACTACGATGCATGGATATTTCCTCTACTGTCGGAGCTTCGCTCGGAGCGACAGACAATTCTCGAATGGTGCACTCGGAGCGCGGCAACAAGCGTGCTCCGGCGGCTGTAAGGTTACAAAGGTACTAGAATTTCGAGGAACGAGGAAGTGGATTTATGTAAGCGAATGACACGCGGCAGCTCAAGATGCTCTTTACAGCAAGCGCTCTCGGAGGGCTACCGCCGGCACTTGCTGATCCACCTTCTTGCTCCCTCGGATGGTGTTGCGGTCACCATCAACCTCGGGACCTAGCATTCTGTTTCGCTGCGTTGGTTTTCTTTTCCCAACCCTCCCTGCCCTTGGGAGCAGCACCCCTCTTGTCGAGGAGTGTTGTGTGTGCTGATGGACGGTCTCCATCAGCACGACGTGATCCATGTCCGGATCTTAACGCCCCTACCTACCGACACAAAGATCTTGAGCGAGAGCTCCTCAACTAGCGAACTACGACGGTACAGGTGACTACTTTTATTAGTGTGGGCCACACCATTTTTATAAGCTCAATTCTGAAGCATCTCACAACAAATAGTGTGGGCCACACTATTTTTGAACCCACACTAATTTAGTTACGGGTAAAATAGTGTGGCCCACACTAATCATGACTCACACAAATAGTGTGGGTGAAAAGCACACCTTTATGACGATTGAGTTCCAACTACTTGCCCCTCAAAGTTCTCTCTGTACTTTTGTATAATCGCTTGCAGCTCTGGGAAGAGCTGGCGCTCTTCCCATTGCCCATTTAAATTCTTTGCCATGCCGCAACGAATCATGGCCTTCCGCGCATACGTCACCCCATCGTTGTCCCTCTGAGCGCTCACCATGCGAACCGAATTTGCGGCAAGCTTTTGAAGGTGGCGCTTGCCCGAATTGGTAAGTTTTTCAGAGCCTCGTGCACCATCATGTAGAGCAACGCATTTTGCGCGGTTATCAGGATGATGCGCCTCATATACTCAGGGGAGTGATACGAGGATGCACTCGAAGAGTTATGAGTTGGACCCAATTTTGGCGGTTACTTTTAGAATGGCTTTCCCACAGTTACCTGTAATCAGGGTTGCCATTGCTGGCCAATACCGCTAGGTGGACGCGTGTACTACACCACCGTGTGTGTGCATATTACGGGACAATAGGTAGTGCACCTGAGGTGCCTGACACTGGGCTAGCCACGTGTACGGACCCCTGCGGGTGTGCACCACGTGTACATAGTTAGTTTAGACCTACTTAGGTGAGCTCGACCTCGTCGTCGCGAGCACCTTTGTAAATTCAACCCGAGCACTTCTAAGTGAACTCTTTGTCGAGTAGCGCTCTCCTGAGTGGACTCTACACGAGTGAGGCTCTGGCGCCAACCGCCTACGTGGGTTATCACTCTCGCGAGTATAGCCACGTCTGGTTACGGTGGTCCTACCCTCTCGGTACCTTTGAGGAACATCTGTCGTTGATGTCGGGACCTGAGGGTCGTACCGAGGAGGTATAGGACTAGATTACGAAGTGATCCGACTCTGTATAGAGTTTTGCCGTGTTTACGGAAACCCGTGCATTACCGTTGGAGGATCTCGCCCCGCTCCGGGCACAGTGCCGAGGAGGCCCTACCCGTCGCGTGTGGGTGTTGTTTGGTTGTTGTTTTCTGTTGCTTTCCCTCTCGGGACTACACCTGTCGTTGGTCGTGTTTCATCGTTGCCGATACCACCCCATCTCTGGAGTTTCTCATCGTTTCCTCACCACGTGGCCTATCACCTCTGTAGGTATAGCCAGTTGCCACTTCGGCCTTACAACCGAGTTACGGTGGTACAGAGGGCTCTGTCACTGGTCTGCCATCTCTCACGAGAGCGGACCTTCGGACAGTCTGGTGGGTTTCACTCTTCCGAGTTTTGCCCCACAAAGTGGTCTCCCGACCTAGAACCGTTTTAGGTCACTGTTGTGGAATTGACTTGATTGTTGACGGATCACCGTTTTCTGACAACGATCAGAGGACTCTTTAGAGTTTTGGAGGTTGACAACTTTTGAACGTGAACCGCTGACGTGGTGGTTTACCGAGAAGGTTTATTGAGTTTTCTTGTTCTTTGGAGACTCGTGTACGAGTTTAACTGGATCATCTGGATCAGATTGCTTACTGGTTTCCAGTATGCCGCAACCGCCTCGAGGTTCTCGAGCTGGTTCCGCGCGGTCGTCAGCTGCGGTTCCACCCGTTGCACCGACGTCCCGGTCTATCCCAGATGAAGCGCAACCTCTTGAGGTCGTACCCCGCCCCCGGAGAACGCGTTCAGTTACGGAAGCACCTAAGGAAAATGTGGGTTCTGCTCAACCCGTCGTTGAGACACCATCCATGGTTAACCCTAACGCTGGTACCGTAGCCGAGTTGGCTAGGTTGGAATCCCGCTTGGATATTAATCACGCTGCTCACGTGGAACTCCTACAGGATGTTACCTCGTTGAGGACGCAGGTTGATAATGCCCAGGTGAGGGATGTCTCAGGAGACTTACGTCTTCTGAGAAGGGACGTGAATTCCATTATGGAAAATCTGGGTACCCCAGACGTCTTCGTCACGGAGTACCGGGCATTTGTCGAGGAAATGCGCACCGATATCGGTCGAATTCGTTCGCGCTTGGAAACGCTGGAGGATACAATCCGCATGGATGAAGCTGTGGACGCACAGGTTCCTCAAGGAAATCCATCTGCGGATGAAGACCATCGTTCGGTGAAGCAGAAACGTCGACACCCAAAACGAGTTCACTATGATTCGGATTCATCGCGCTCTGACTCGAGCGGCATGACTGAAGACAGTTCGTCAGATTCATCTGATAGTGATGACAACCGTCATAGGTCACGTTCGACACGGTCGAAAGCGACGCAGTCTACTCAGGCAGTGATGAGATCACGCGTGAAAGGACGGCGCCACTTGGGACTCAAAGAGTTAAAGCCGACGGACCCGCTCTACACAAAGCTGTTGTCGTACCGCTATTATCGGTTGGAGGATGTTACTTCGAATCGCTCCTCGCGAGGAACCGGTAAGGTGAAGGACTACATTCGAAGGTTGAATGTTACCCTTGAAACAAGGAAGTTCTCGGGGACAGATCCTATCCTTATCTTGGATTTCCTTGCCAGGTTCGTCCAGGAGGCCGATATACTCGGTATGAGTGAAGCACAGGCATATGTGGCACTGCCGTACTTCCTAACAGGGACTGCGGAAGATCAGTACAACTCAGTTCGAGGAACCTCGAGAGCCTCGGAAGGAGGAGTCACGTGTTGGCCGGAAGCCGTGAACTACCTTCTCAGGTCGTACGCGACTTCCAACGCGATTTACAGCGCTACTCTTGCTGTTCGCGACACTAGACAGAAGAGTGGAGAATCTGAAACGGTTTATTCAACGCGGTTGAACAAAGCGTTTCACCGATGTGGTAATGTGTATTCCGCACAGGAGCGGTGTACCATGTTTGTTGATGGTTTGCACCCCATCATTCGGTCGTTGGTCGCTCGCCGACGGGAGGAAAAACGCCGAATGACGTACCTAGAGTTGGTTAATTACGCCCAGGCGGAAGGAGAGACGTATCGAGCCCGCAACCCGGTGCAGCGCCGCTCGAAAGCGCTACTCGCGGAGAGTTCGTCACCATCGATGTCGGTTTTGCGACGTGAAACCGCTGTCGGTAATGCTGATAACGTCCACTTCATCGGAAGTAACCCCGATTCTTACGGATCTACGGACCTGCCGTCAACCTCGATTCCGAGCACGGAAGAAGACCCCGCATTGTATGCCCAAGGTGTCCGGGTGCCTGCAGCCCCGCTGCCTTACGCTAACAATTCGTCGCGTCTGAACCGCCCAGGGTGGAAGGACACAGCACCACAACGTCGAGTGGACAATCGCCCTCGCGACAAACCGGCCTCGGTCATATGTTACCAGTGCTACCTTCCAGGTCACGTATCGACGCAGTGCGTATTTCCGCCGTCGCACCGGCCGAAAATTATTGCGTATTACGACGCCCTCATGCCCGAGGAAAAGGAATCTGTTCCACGAAAGGAATATGATAAGGCCAGAGCTGAACTGGGATTACCGGTTCCGGTCTATGCTCAGCCCTCCGTTCCGGCACAGGCACCTTCGAACCAGGTTCAAGGCGAAGTACCCACGCATGGAGTTCAGTTAGGCCCCCCGAACGGAGTTCAGGCACCGAATTCGGTGAGCCCCGCTCAGAAAAACTGACTTCGGGAGTTTCTCCTACGGGAGGGGCGCCTTCCGAGCCGAAGTTGAAGGCGCCCGAGGCGTCACAGCTTCGTTCCCCAGCTGTTAGAATCCTTTCAAGGATAGCGGCTACAACTGACGTGAGCTCAGAACACCTTTCGGTTCTACGTCGTCCGTGGATACGGTCCCGTAATCTCCGTATTCCGGAAAGAGCTCTTGTGATGGCCAAGAGAAACTACAAAGTTTATGCCGATCTTGGCTTTTCTAACCAGTTCATGGTTCGACAGCTGTCTGTGTTGGATACGGGAGCTGCACCGAACCTGATTCACCTTGATTTGGTACCATCCGCGTTACGGGACAAAATTCGCCATGGCCCCAGGCTTGGAAATGGCGGATGCCAATAACCAACCTTTGCGTACTCTTGGGTACATACCTCTCATGGTACGATTAGGAACCTGTATGGTTAAAGTAGATTTCATGGTTTGAAAAAGCATTGCGGCACCGGTGACACTCGGTTGTGACTTTTGTGATCTTTTTGTTGAAGCGATTCGTCCTCGGGCTCGAGTTGTTACCATGGATGATGGTTCCGAAATACCGATTGTAAGGAAACCGCTGAAGAGAGCTACACGCAAGCGCGTTCCGCTCCTTGCTGCACCGGAAGTTCCAACCGTCGACCCGGTATCATCTAAGCTCCATGTGGCTCATGCCATCGCAATCCCTGCGCAATCCCAAGTTTGGGTCACCATAACTACTAAGCAGTCTGGTCTACGTGTGGTACAACCATTGCCATCATTGTATGATCAGAAGCAACTCGCTTTGGCGAACGGAGTAATCTCGGTGGAACCCGATAAACCATTCAGAGTTTTGGTCGCCAACTTTGGCACAACCCGACAGTGGTTAGCTAAAAACCAAATCCTTGGTACCACTCTCCCACACCCTGCTGCTATCGCACCGACGAAGATACCCGTTGCGGATGTTCTCGGTATAACCGATGCTAAGGAGGGAGAGGGATCAGCGGAAACCGCTTTTACCGCATCGGTTACCCCGGCGAGCGAAGTCACCGAATCGCTGGCACCCACAGAGGGTAGAGCGTTGCCACCAGGAACGGAAAATACAGACCCTGTCAAGGAACTGTAACAGTTGAATTTTGATCATGTACCTGAATCTCATAGAGGTAAGCTAAGAGAAATGTTGAGGGAGTTCACACCCATGTGGGATGGATCCCTCGGGACAATTGGAATCACGGAACACCGTATTGACCTACTTCCAGGTACCAGCCCCATTTCCCAACACCCATACCGGGCTGGTCCCAAAGCTAGGGAAGAAGAGCAATCTCAGGTTGAGAAGATGTTACGCGCTGGCGTCATAGAGGCGGCTCAATCCGCTTGGGCCTCACCCGTGGTGCTAGTTCCAAAAGCGGACGGATCGTGGCGATTCTGTATTGATTACCGTCGTCTAAATTCGGTCACCGTCAAAGACGTTTATCCCATACCCAGGATGGACGAATACATTGACTCGCTTGGGAGTGCTACAGTGTTCACCGCCTTGGATGCCAATTGGGGATACTGGCAAGTTCCGATCCGTGAAAAGGATAAGGACAAAACTGCTTTTGTGTGCCACCAAGGTTTGTACCGGTTTAAACGAATGCCGTTCGGATTAACCAACGCACCGGCTACGTTTCAACGTGCTATCGATATCCTCTTGGCTCGATTCAAGTGGAAGACCTGCTTGGTGTATCTTGACGATATCATCGTGTTCTCCGATAACCTTGATGACCACTTAACACACGTCCGGGACGTCATGAGAGTCCTCAGGGACGCGGGCATCACGCTGAAACTCAAGAAGTGCGAGTTCTTCACAGATTCTGTCAAATACCTAGGGCATATCATTCGACCTGGACAGCTCTCAGTTGACGCAGTTCGCGTGAAGTCGCTGAAGGAAGCGAAACACCCTACGACACAAACGGAACTCCGCAGTTTTCTGGGTCTTTGTAATGCATATCGGCGTTTTGTCCCGAACTTCGCAGATATTGCGACCCCCCTTAACCACCTTTTGAGAAAAGGTCAACCAGTTCAACTGGAACCCCTAGGCGACGCGGAAGCGTCTGCCTTTTCGGCATTAATTGACGCAGTAACGTCACCGCCAATCTTGGCTTTGCCTAAGCTAGGACTTCCATTCGAAGTAGACACTGACGCCAGTGCACACCAGGTTGGTTGCGCCCTGTTTCAGGTCACGGAAGACGGCGTGAGACATCCAATTGGATACTGGTCGCGATCCTTGAACGTACACGAACGTAACTACTCAGTTTCGGAGAAAGAGTGCTTAGCCGTTGTATGGGCTCTAACTACACTGAGGCCATATCTTATGGGCAACCATTTTACGGTACATACGGACCACTCATCTCTCCGATGGCTCATGGAAATCTCGGAACCATCAGGACGCTTGATGCGTTGGCGCTTGAGGTTATCGGAGTTCGATTTCACAGTTACGTACAAAAAAGGAACGTTGAATCTGCAGGCAGATGCACTCTCCCGCTTGGGGACAGATGCAGAAGCGGCACCAGTTGACGATCTGGACATACCATGCTTTATGGTGGAAGAACAAGCAGGTTGGGTCGAATCTTTGTCGGATGACATCTGTGACGACATCCTGCTCACTTCTGAGAAGTTGGATCCCTTGACTGGATCTTTTGTACCCATCACTCCCGAGGAGATGATCCGAGAACAGCAAACGGATGAGTTTTGTACGCGAATTCGCGCTCGTCTCAATGGAGGAGATCGTATACCTTTTCAGGTTAACGATCAGGGGTACCTGGTTAGGTTGGTCGAAGCGTATACCCAAATTGTGGTCCCATACTCGCTGCAAAACCGTGTGTTGGTCATGACACACTATGTGAAGGTAGGAGCCCACCCAGGAGGTCGAAAACTATACTTGACCCTGCGTAGAGATTTTTACTGGCCGTCAATGGCATTGGACTGCTACGCAGTACGACGCTCTTGCACCGAGTGCGCTAAGAATAACGTGAAACTTCGTAAGTACTCGAAGAAGTTAACGCTGTTCCCAGCACGGTCTCCTTTGGAGTTTATCGCTATCGATATCTTAGGTGAATTGATCAGAACCGCAAGAGGTAATCGATACCTTCTGGTTATCACCGATCGGTTCTCTAAGTTGGTACGGACAGTCCCGCTGAAACGGATTACGGCCACCGTGGTTGCACAAGCTTTTGTCACCCACTGGGTCTTTGTGTACGGTCCACCGGTTCATCTATTATCAGATAACGGTTCACAGTTCACGTCGAAGTTTTTCCAGGACGTCTGTCGGATCTTGAGTGTCAAGAATTTATTTACGACCACCTACCACCCCCAAACAAATGGTCAGGTAGAACGATTTAACCGTACCATGCTGAATGCATTAAGATCTTATGTGGCAGATCATCCTAAGGATTGGGATTTGTATACGGACGCTATTACGTATGCGTACAACACCCAAGTCCACCGGGTAACGAAGCTAGCACCTTTTGAGTTGGTATTGTCAAGAGTACTGCCACCGGTTGCAATCGAGGCTCAAGAAACGCTTTCTACGTACCCGTCTGTTGGGTTATACAGGAACGCTTGGAAGGATTGGTTCACCAAAATGGTACCGGTCGCTCGCACAGCGATGGATAAGGCGCAGGCCGCTTATAAGCGCAACTTCGATGCGAAGGTTAAGACCCCATTACCAAAGGTCAAACCAGACGATATGGTATTTCTCCGCAAAGAATACTATAATCCGGAGAAGGAACGCCGCCACAAGCTCTCGCCTATCGCGGAAGGACCCTACAAGGTTATTTCCGTCACGGACGATACCGTAGTATTGGATATCAATAATCTCCACGAACGGATATCGTTAGACCGTGTCGCGCTGGCACCACCACCCTACGTTCACGTTAACACCCAACTGGGTGAAGCTACAGGGGACGAACAGGTCGTATCTTCGCGCCCTGCGACTCTCCGCCCTGATCGCGGCTTATCGGATCTACCGAAGTCAGAATCACCCACGCGGGTAGCACAACCCGTTGCGGGAGACGAAGAGGAAAACTCAACTAGAGTTGACCCCCCACCGGACGTCGTGGCTCCCGTGCCACCGCCTAAGGAGGGGGAGGAAAGTACGGAACCCGTTACACCGGCGTCGCACGGTCACATTCTGTCGCAAGGTACCGCCACCAATCTCGCGGTCCCTACCGATAGCGTTGTGGTGCGCCGAGGCGCTGTACCTCGTGGTGATACTCCGTCGAGTTCGTTGAGCAATGCGCTGGAAACGACACGACCCACCCAGGGGGTACACACCGCTGTGGATAAAGTAACCCCGTCGGGAACACCACAACTGAGTGAGGTCACCACCCGCAGAGCGGAGAAGACAGTATCTGTAGACCCGGGCTTCCCGGAGAACGCAGAGCCGCAAGCGGTAGATCAGCTCAATGTTACCGACCGGTGTTAACCACGCCGTGGTATGAGGAAACGAGAAGTCGTACTTACCCGCGTATTATTTGGGAAAACAACCTTGGAAAGGTGAAGTACGAAGTACGAGTTTGGAAACCGTCGATGGTGCACCCACGCCGCGTGGCAGAGGACTCATGACACACCCAAGTGGAGAGTAACACGTTGTGTGACGTGGTGACGTATGAAAAGCACCGCCGACGCGGGGAACTGCTGACAGTAAGTCGCGTGCGCGAGTACCACACGTGCACGGTGCACGATGTACGGTCGCCAACCGTAGGCGAACGGACACCTGTTAGGGTAACTCGTGGCTCACACGTGCCATCGCCTGGCCAACCAGAAGGCCGCGATATGCACCGTGATTGGTCAATCCGCCTCCATGGCGCACGAGCGAGACCCTGCCCGTTCTCCGTCGCACGGACGATCCTTCTGAATAGCAAGAGGGAGCTCAGAATCCCGAAGCTACCGTTGGACGGTTGGAAGCTCAACCAAAACGAGCCGAAGCTCGTCAGACTCAAGAAGGAGAGTACTTCAAGAAGAACCTTTCAGGTTGAAGATTGGACGCTCCTGGCGTAAGTTGTAGTTGTCGCGCAGCGAGGAACTCCTAGTGAGTCGTGACTGGTTAAGTCCAAGAGGAACCCCTCTAGAGGTTAGCCGTCCACCACCTCGCCACCCTCGAAGGTACGAAACCACAATGGGTGAAGGAGAGCAGTCAAACACCGAGGTGTATCCGCAGGAATACGTGATCGAACGTATCGTACGTCATGTTGTAGACCCCGATGGGACGGTACTGTACCAAGTGCGATGGTATGGCTACTCCGCCGAGGAGGACACCATGGAGCCGGTCGAGCACCTACCTAGGTCGAAGATCGTTTCATACCACCGTCGCACTCGGTCAGCCTTGCCGTCCAACCTGGACCAAGCCCAGGTGGGATAAGAACCGTTCCCGGTGAGGAGCTTTCAACTATACCGCGATGCGGAAGACTCAGAATGGAGAGTTGATTCCTTCTGTGTGGGGATGAATGAAGGAAGAAGACCAATGAAGCGGTGAAGACTTAACTAGAGGAAGTGAGAAGAAAGAAAGAGGGGCATACCGAAATGCCGGTTGTACCGATTTAAAACGGTTAGAGTAGAAGAAGCACCAAAGAAGTGAAGTACACTTGAACACAGTGTGAGTGAAGAAGTAATCGAAGATCGATCAAGTTCGTGAAGAACAGGCAAAAGGGTGAAGGGAAAGTTACCACTAGATGGTTTTACTGTTTCTATCTTATACTAAGGACCAAGTCCTCCAGCCCTGCTGGTCATCTTACACCCCCGATGAGGGACCGGCACCGCCGCTACCGGAGGGACCCTGCGAAGGGTGCGGAACGGCGTAAGCCAGTATCCCTGCCATAGTGGTGAGATGATCGGGCACGATAATTCCAGCGTTCTGGAGACTGGCGCGCAACATCGCGATGTTCGCCGGAGAATCTCCCGGAGCGACCGGAGCTGTCGGGGCCGGAAGGACCGAAGGAACGGTAGCCGCTACAGGGGCCGGACCCACCACCGGAACACTCGCTTGAGTCGGAACATTCCAACCCACAGGAGCCTGGGGTACCCCGCCGCTGGCGTGCAACACCTGATTCGCCGCCGGTAGGTCGTTCACGAACTCCTGGTCCATCTCGACGAGTGCTCCCGCCGCCTCTCCACCGGTATCCATGTTCGGATCATCCAGATCTACTGGGGCGACCCAGTTGTCACTGAACATGAACCCAACGGGGTGACTGTCTGGTATCGACCGTGGCTGGTTCGCTGCCCACTCGGCATATGCGCTAGTCGTCATCGTACCCTCCCATGGGTCGTAATACACGAAATCTCCTGCGGTGGGATGTCTCCTACCGGGTGAGCGGTCGTAGTGACGACGAGGACCTTTCCCGCGTTGCGAACGGGGCACCGTTTCCCAATCGACTCCATCGATAACATCCAAGATGTAATGGATCTCATCCACGTTCTCTTCGGACCCCAAGGGAGTGTGCAAATCCAGCGAGCGGATAATGCTGCGAAGCATCGGCGGAATATACCAAACACGGTAGTTGTCGTAAGCCTCCCAGAGGAGAAACGCTGCTACGCGTGCGGCCCACTCGCCGGCTACCAGACCCCACCATCCTGAACGCGGATCGCTGATCAATCGGGAGCCGATGTAACTCAAGCACGGAGGCAGTTCTGCAAAACACCCTTTGGGTACTTCCACATCACGCCACCAATCTGGTAGAGGAGGGAACCGTCCAACAAAGGCCTGCGGTCTGTACCTCTCGGTCTCGATATTCGGGTACGGAATCAGATACCCATGACGGGAACGAGCTTTCCGCTCAAACCGAATGCGGTTGACGAACCCACCCTGGGAAGCGTTCTTGCGAAGATAACGGAACTCCGCTCGGAGTATGGGCCGATTCCAGCACAACATCAACCTCGATGTGGTCGGGCCATCGCCAGCGTACCGCGCATGGTCGAACGTCGCCAAGTTGTCTCCATATCGGACTTCACCGAAAGTACGGTAGAACGGAGTATCGAACCCATATGACGGTGGAACCAGGTGCTCGAGGTGCACTCGACTGAGTCTCTTGTACGCCAACTTCGCGTGTTCCGCGCGCGCGGTGTTCAGGTTCTCACCCTCGCGGGTATCGTACCGGAGGAGCATCGGGTCGATCGCTATACGAACTTTCCATTCTGGGGATTGCACTACCGCTAACGGCAGACCGCCCGGTAGGAAGCCGTTTTCGGCATACGACTCCAGGAGAGTGTCATCGTTAACAGCTACCGGATGAAACCACGGTGCACGGCTGAACGCAAACCCATCACGGAGTGGATCGCGTACTGCGAGAGATTCCCTCGATATCCAACCAGCTTGGTTCGCCATCAGCGGCATCGCCTGCGCTGAATTCCATAACGGAACGTTCACCGGGACCATCGGTTGAGACTGAGGCAGTGGAGCCGTCGCAGAACCCGGCTGAGGGTAGTTCGACGCGCTCGCCTGACCCGTCGGGTGATGAGGAAACTGATTCGGGTTCATCGGAATGACAGATGATGTACTGTGATCGAGTTCGGATACTTGAATACTCTGTTCGCTTGAGTGTGTATCGCGCTTGCGAGGTATAGAAACCGAGGAGTTGGTACCGCTCATGATTGTGACGTATTTACGTACTTGCGTTTCGCACAAAACTTCAGCCTCGAAGTCGTTCTCGGCTCTAAGGAGGGGGAGATGTAGAGCAACGCATTTTGCGCGGTTATCAGGATGATGCGCCTCATATACTCAGGGGAGTGATACGAGGATGCACTCGAAGAGTTATGAGTTGGACCCAATTTTGGCGGTTACTTTTGGAATGGCTTTCCCACAGTTACCTGTAATCAGGGTTGCCATTGCTGGCCAATACCGCTAGGTGGACGCGTGTACTACACCACCGTGTGTGTGCATATTACGGGACAATAGGTAGTGCACCTGAGGTGCCTGACACTGGGCTAGCCACGTGTACGGACCCCTGCGGGTGTGCACCACGTGTACATAGTTAGTTTAGACCTACTTAGGTGAGCTCGACCTCGTCGTCGCGAGCACCTTTGTAAATTCAACCCGAGCACTTCTAAGTGAACTCTTTGTCGAGTAGCGCTCTCCTGAGTGGACTCTACACGAGTGAGGCTCTGGCGCCAACCGCCTACGTGGGTTATCACTCTCGCGAGTATAGCCACGTCTGGTTACGGTGGTCCTACCCTCTCGGTACCTTTGAGGAACATCTGTCGTTGATGTCGGGACCTGAGGGTCGTACCGAGGAGGTATAGGACTAGATTACGAAGTGATCCGACTCTGTATAGAGTTTTGCCGTGTTTACGGAAACCCGTGCATTACCGTTGGAGGATCTCGCCCCGCTCCGGGCACAGTGCCGAGGAGGCCCTACCCGTCGCGTGTGGGTGTTGTTTGGTTGTTGTTTTCTGTTGCTTTCCCTCTCGGGACTACACCTGTCGTTGGTCGTGTTTCATCGTTGCCGATACCACCCCATCTCTGGAGTTTCTCATCGTTTCCTCACCACGTGGCCTATCACCTCTGTAGGTATAGCCAGTTGCCACTTCGGCCTTACAACCGAGTTACGGTGGTACAGAGGGCTCTGTCACTGGTCTGCCATCTCTCACGAGAGCGGACCTTCGGACAGTCTGGTGGGTTTCACTCTTCCGAGTTTGCCCCACACATCAGACCACATACCCTTCTCTAACAGACCCATTTTGTGATCATCCCATTCATGACGCCAATACAATTTCAGCTTTTGAATGACAAAACTGTCTGCAGGCTAAACTAGATGCGTGGCGTTACACGGAAAGAAACGGATCTCGGTGTTGCTTCTCTCCAAAGCCGCGCGAACATCCGCTGTTAGGTCGTGCGTATTGACATTGTGTATGTAGAGAACACGCTTTCGGTTCTTCAGTAGTGGTTCAAAAACGCGACGTTCTTTCACCCATTCTAGGAAAACCCTCTTGTCCATCCACGCTTTTGGCCCCGTACGGTACACCACTCCTGGCACGTCATCTGGCAGTCCTCGTATAGAGTAGTTCTTATCAGCGTTATAGAATATTAACATCGGTGTTCCAAATCTCGCATTCGGACCTCCAGCAATCAACACCATCATCGTGATACCGTCATCGCCCGAGACCACATCAGCATAACGAACGCTGCTTTCTCCTACAATCGCAAGCGTTTTATGATTGTCCATGTTCATCACAAAATAAGCCTCATCGGCGTTATAGACATCTTCTTCTTGCAACGAATTGGAACGAAAAGATCTGGCAAGTTGGCCTAGGTGGTAGGCTACCTCTCGCTCAATATGCTCTTGTTTGGTGGGCGAAACCATCAACTTCCCAAACTGTGATCTGTTGACAATGATGTGACGTTGCATGAAGGACTGTGTCCATCGACAGGTTATCCGAGATTCAATGAAATCGTTGGTTCTTTGATCTCGCATTGTGGGATGATATGGCCTAATCTAAGCTTTTCGGATAAGCGTTAAAGTCAGGCGTTTGAGAAGTTTTGAGTTAAACTTCACTCCCGATTTACGCAAGCGGTTGAATTGTTCAAAGAGATCCATGTGTAAGGCAGCAACCCGTAGGGTCACTTTACGGCCACGCCCTTTCTCCGACTTGCACAAATGCCTTATAAGCTCATTTTTAATGTGTTTGACGAAAGAATAATTATTATTTTTTTCTTTGCGGTTGTGTCCATGCGTGATAATCAGTCGACATTTCTAGTATCTACTTGCACGCTGTAGATTAGTTTTTGAATTAGAGCGAAAGAATTGCGGAAAGTGTGGGACAGCTCTTGATACTATGTGTTTTGGACCATCAGTTTCAGCTGTTTCAATCATCTTTTTAGCCATTTTTCTTTGTTTGTGTTTGTGAGCACAACTTGGGGCTTTCGAGTGAATTTATTGCTTGTGTCTGTGTGGATTTGTGTGCTCTCGTTTGTAGAATTCTCAGCAGCAACGTTGTTGCTGAAACTGAGATCGGATTGCGCTGTGTCTTGTGAGGTTTCATTCATGCGCTGGAAAGCGCTCAGTAAAGGAGAGGCGATTAGTGACATAGTTTTGAGTGTCTACGACTGAAGAACGAGTGATTTGGAACGTTGTCTGCTCTGTGAGCATATCGTTCTACGTTTTGCCGCGCAAAGTGGTTTAAATCTCTTGCTGACCCACACTAATTAAGTTTTGTCGTCAGCCGACTGTACCTGAATTAGTGTGGGCCACACTATATTGTGTTCCCACACTAATTTGGAACCCACACTAATAACAGTAGTCACCTGTACCTTGGTATAATGTAGCGTATAATCATTACATGATGTAGCCTGGCATTCGTGGGCCAGGAATCGTGGCGACGTTTGAGTGCTGCTCATCTTCATCTTCCCGCCACGGTGTACATGTGGCACACGCGTGTTGGCCTCCTGGTGTCTGTCCTAGTTTGGTCTCTTCCTCGTTGAGAACGACCTCAGCACAGCAGCAATCAAGTGGAAGCCCTATCTTAGGAGACAATGCAACCTCAATGTCGCCGACCGATGGGCCGCGCGTCGCCATCGTCGGCGCCGGGCTCGCCGGGCTCGCCACCGCCGCACGCCTCCTCCAGCGCTACGCCATCGTCGCCACCGTCTTCGAATCCCAGAGCCGCGTAGGCGGTCGCGTCCACTCTGTCACGGCGGAGTCATCTTCGCACCACCTTTCACTTGTTTTAGATTTGGGAGCCACTTGGTTTCACGGCACGCACGGAAACGCCGCTTATGATGCGGTTGTACAAAGCGGTGCTTTGAAACCTTTGGAAAGCAAGGAAGGTGCGGATGAGCAATGGGAGGCGGAGGATGGCGTTTTGCTATTCTCGACACCGGCCGTCGTCGTGGGACAGGGTGTCGCGAAAACTGTGAGCCCTGAGCGCGTCTTGCCTATTGTCAGAGCGTACGCGGCTGCTTTGGAGAAGATTGAGGACGCTGACGCCTGTCGAGTTGACCAGGAGCGCGTTGATGAGAGTGTCATGCAATTCGTAAGGCGATCCACAGATTTTGACAATATGACCCAGTTTGATAGAGCCGTATTTAATGCTCGTGATGCGTTGGAAGCCTGTATCAGTGGTTGTGATTCTTCTACGGCGGACTTTTCGACAATAGGTTATGCAGACTATGTTACTCTGAAGGGAAATAATGTTCTGCCTGATGGTGGAATGCGGGCGGTTGTTGATGCGTTTGTTGACGTCTTGGATGAGTCTCAAATCCATCTGAGCAGAGCAGTTGTTCGCGTGGCGTACGGCGATGAGGAGAATGGAACCGCACGAATTACTTTGGAAGATGGAGACGTTTGGGAAGGCGACTGTATTGTGTGGACCCCTTCAATCAACGTTACCAAGGTTGCGGTTGCCAAGGGGGTCTTTGAACCGTGTGTTCCGAACGAGAAGATTGCTGCTATGACGGAGAGAGTCCTGGGAATTGTAGAGAAAGTATTTGTCCTGTTGAACGCGCCGTTGGAAAGCGTTCCATCCGACTGCGGCCTGCCGGTCATCTGGGAGGACATCGAGGCCGTCCATGAATCTCAGAAATGGTGGACGAATGTTTACTCCGTGTTGTATAGCTCTAAGCATTGTATGGTGCAGTTCTGGCTGACCGGGGACGCTGCGAAGCATGTGAGTTCTCTGTCAGACGAACTGCGATCGCAACAGATCGAGTCTCTACTAGCGGTTCTGTACTCTCAGTCTGTTGCAATCGAAAAGGTGATCTGCTCGGAATGGAGTTTGAACCAGTCCACGTTGGGAAGTTATTCTTATCCGAAAGTGGGATGCTCGAAGAATGCGGTGCGGACATTGGCTCAACCACTACCGTCAGTCGACAGACCGCTTCTTTGCTTTGCTGGAGAAGCAACCCATCAGAGCTACTTTTCTACAATGCACGGAGCGGTGGAGTCTGGGTATCGGGAGGCCGATCGGATTGCTGCGTTTTGGAACCAAGGCTCTCGTTTGAAACCTTAAGGCTTTTTCTGGCACAAGCTCTCCGAGAATTAGGATCTTTAAGTCGCTTGAGCCGTCCAGACTTCTAGAACTGTTAGACGTTTCAACGAATGTTAGTAGTACGGGTTGGCTCGTATTCGTGTTAAAGTGAAGCCAGTGCGCGTATGCTCAATTATTCGAGCTCTTTCGCCGTAAGCATCGCGTTTTGAATGAAAGATTTCCGCTGTCGACAGCTGACGAATACGGCGTAATCGCACGGAAACGGCGTAATCGCGATCTACTTGTTCAGCACGAGATCTAGGGAGTGGCAAATATATCAGCCGCCCTCTTGAACGTCCCTCTACTTGTGCTGTATGTGGTATAAATGGCTATACGTGGCCACAGTCCACATCCGAACTCCGGTTTAGCTCAGTCGTTTTACACCCACCTACCATAGTTATGGGCCCAGGCAGGAATGAAACGATAGCTACAAATGGGTTTCTAAGTTGAGCTGAGTTGAATTTAGTTCTCTTGCAATCACTGTTGCTTGTTAGCCAGATTGCTTCGCCAGGCTGAAAGTCATATTCATAAACCCACCAGATGGTTTAACTTTCACTGAATCTCACGTTTACAACTGCGCGTCCAATCATCCGACAAACAATGGAGAGCGAGATTATTCACAAAGTTCAGCAATTCACGGCGAGCGAAGCTTCGAGAATCTCTCCATATCTTAGTTGGACCCCGGTTGAGAAAGGTTGTTTCTGTCGTTGAGCTCTTGAGAATAACCTTAGGGTATAAAACCGCTTCTCGTCGGTGGACCGCGAGCGTTCGTGGCAGCTGAAATCTGTTGAGATGTATCGAAGGTAGAAAGATAGCAGATGCAGATGTACCTAGCTGAAAATGTCAAGGATAAACCTTTGACCTCGAGATGCACTTGAATCTCCACAACAGTGAAGTAAATGTTTTCTTCATTCAGTTGTCTTTCAATGTGGTTTTTTATCATGAAAGGAGTTGTTGCAAAGTTCGCAATGCGAACCATCTAAAACGTACGAGAAAGACCCTTCTCTATCTTCTTGCCTTTCTATAAGAGGGGACTTTACTTTGGTGCTTCCCACCAACATTAAAGCCTCCATCGAAGGTTAAGGTACTCATCAGTAGCACTCACCATTTCATCATGAGATTGTACTTTCACTTCCTTATCGTGCTTATCCTCTCCCTTTTCTATGAAGCAAAAGCTGGGGAAGCCGTAGGTCCATGTGGTTCGGCATTCGTAGATGCTCTACAGAGTGGACCTGGAACGATAACGATTACGCTCACAGTGAGCTTGAAGGGACAATTTGCTCCGCCGCTGATCCAAGTTGGGGCTGCTGGCTACTGGTTCAACAAGAACACTGGTGCCGTTGGAGCAATATCCACTCCTGGGAACAATCCAGTTTATTTTCGTGATGTGGGCCTGTACATAGACCAATGGATTGTCACTCCTCGAAGTGGAATAGTTGAGATAGGCGTACCGCTCATAGAGGCCATTCACTTCGGAGGCATCTGCTTTGGGCTCTTTCCACGCGCCACAGTAACTGTGAGTGATAGCGTGGACCCTATTGTCCTGCTCCCAGAAACCAGCGTTGCACTTCAGAAGAAGAATGCAGACGATCTTGCATTTGTAATCGATACTACCGGCTCGATGTCGGACGACATTGCGGCAGTGAAATCTTCAGCTACCGAAATCATCAACACCTTGGCAGAGAATTCTGCTGATTATCGAGTGGCTCTTGTTCAGTACAATGACCCATCTGCTGGGGTGGTACAAGGGTTTACGTCCGATACAGCTACAATCACGGCTGCTATTAACAGTCTAGGGGCTTCCGGTGGTGGTGACATCCCTGAACATGTTTATGGGGGCCTCCAAGCCGCTCTGAAGCTACCGTGGAGACTGGAAGCAACGAGAACCATTATCACAATGGGCGATGCACCGCCAAAGGATCCGGAACCAGGGACTGGGTTAACGCAAGCGAAGGTTGTGGCTTTGGCCAACAGTTTGGACATATCTGTCGATACATCGCCGACGGTGAGACAGCTTTTGAGGCTCTTGAGTGAACGTATGCCCGCGCCTGTGACGATTAATATACCGTTTAATGGATTTGTACCACTCTTCATGGTACCAATTGGTGGCTCATCAACTACACAGGCCTCTTTCTCGTCTTTGGCATCAATGACGAATGGGTCAGTTTTCCCAGCGGCCTCTGCATCAGATGTGGTAGCAGCTTTAGAAAAAGCAATCATTGAGGGCACAAGTGGTTCAGCTTCTGGCGTTAAGGTAGTGGAACGTCTTGTTCTTACTTCAATATGCTGGGAAACAAGCAACTCACACCGTATGCGAGTCAGAAATCCAAACGATTTTGACGTACCGTACAGCTGGGATGTTTATCGGACTAGCAAAAAGGGAGAGGGTACTGCGAAACAGGGTGATAATCTATTTGTTATTGAAGGGATCTCTAGGAAGTCTACGGTTCGACTCTTTTGGAAAGACGAGAACAACGTCCAAAAGCAGACTCAGAAGGCAATTAACGAGAAGAACTGTTAGATTGTCCTGTATGTTTCAATACTCAAAAGTCAAGCATACTGCAAAGATCTTGCATGTTTGCTGAGGCAGCAGAGAATACCTTCATTGAAAGAAGGCCTTCGCTTCTGAGCAAAAACAAGAATACTGGATTAGGAGTGGTAGTACATTTCATTGACAATAAGAAAATGTTTTCAGGGTATATATGAATGGTAAACAAGAATTTCTCAGTATCTCCTCAGCATGATGCTGTCGGTTGGGGGCCACTACTTCCGGATGGTTCATTTTCCAGGGGTTTGCCGATGTTGAAATACTGGCAACAAAGAAGTTGTTTCCTTTGTTGAATTTATACGCTTCTATCAATATTTTCAGCTGGCAGTGCGGTTCTTCTCTGAACTCACATCAAGAGTTCAACATCAGTCACTGTTTCAGGCATATGGTTTCAGGTACGTGTACAAAGTCGTGCTCGCGCACACGAAAATAGTATTTTCGAAACACCCGTATATAATATATTCCATATGTTGGAGTTAGATTGTTGAACGCGTGCAGTGACAGGAGTTGTCGATATTTTTTGTCTCGATAGCTCATGCAAAAGTTGTCTACTGCCAAGGACATGCGTAACCCCGGGTACCGTCGGTACCGACGGTACCAGGGGTAGGAGTGCCCGAGTATGTTTTGCGAAAGACTAAAATCTTGATGGCACTGCCATAATATTGGTATGGAGTGTTTCTATTTTTGTTCCATGCAGCTTCTCAATTCTCGAAAGGGACTCGATTTGCACCATAACTCTTACATACACATGAGTGCGGGTAGCGTTCTAGCCTTCTGACTTATCCAAGGCTCCACACGTACTAGCCTTCGCACGTCAAGTCCCGTGCGAAGCTGTCAGCGGCGAACTCTGCCAGCGTGTACACGGAGGCCAGCGGGCCGGACGAGGAGGTCATTCTGCGCAGCGATGAGGCGTCGACCACGAAAAGGCGCGTGGTGCCCCGGACGCGCAGCCGGCCGTCGAGCACGGGCCCCACGGCGCAGCCGCCGACGTGGTGGAACGCAAACGCCGCCGTCTGCTCGATGAACTCGCGCGTGACCGCGCCGCCGGGCGGCGCCACGAGGCGCAGCCCAAACTCGGGCGCGAATGCGCGGTGGATGTCGACCATGCGCTGCGCGCACCGCCTCGCCCGCAGCCTCTCGTCGCGCCGCGCCAGCACGCCCAGCCGTACTTTGAGCGCGCTGAACGGGTTGCGGTCGCGCACCTGCAGCGACCCGAACGACGACGGATTGGTCAGACAGAACAGCGCCAGCAGTCGCGGGTTGTTCACCACCTCCGCTGGGCGGAATTGTACAGGCACCGAAAACGACCCCACGAAGTAGCCCTCGCGCAGCACGCGACCGTTCACCGCGCCTACCCCGCCTCCAAGAGCACCGCCATTTCCCGATCGCCACCTTGCAATCGACTCTGCAGACAGCGCCACCGCATCGTTGGCAATGGGCTCCAGCGGAAGCTGGTCATCGTATGACGCAAGTGTACCCAGAAGTGCTCTTGCCTGTGCCTGCGTCCCCACGCCAAGCCGCTTCAGAAGCGTTACGTTCGCCTGATTCAGCACGCTGCGTGGCCCAATCCCGGATAACTGCAGCAACTTTGGTGATCCAAACGGCCCAGCAGCCAAGATGATTCGCCGCCGAGCGCGGATGGACATTCGGTTCTTGGCTTCGGTATCGTTACTGAACACATACTCGGCGCCATAGGCATCCAGTTTACGAGAGTACCACCGCCTTGGTTTGAACAGAACACGCGTGACCGTGATGCCTTGCACAAGGCGGAAATTGTTTGCGCATACGCTATTCTCAACGGGAGTCAGATACGCAGTGCAAGAGTCCTGTCGCACACCGGAGGCATTCACCGCGACCCGGTTCTCAAAGATGGTATTCGCAACCCTTCGATCGAGCGGCCCACGGTCTGCAGCAAAACCTGCGCGGTTTGCTGCGTTGAGAAGGTTATCAACGTAGATCTGACGAAACTCCCCTTGCTGAGAAGCCGCTCCGAGCTGATTTAGTGCACGCAGAATGTATTTGGCGACGTTAAACTCGGTGAGTCCACGCACTTTCCACCTTCTGACGTCGCCAAACAACGGAGAGAAAAACTGCATGCCATTGACGGAACTAGAGCCGCCCAAAGTGGCTCCAGTAGCGATGGAAAGAACACGATTTGCCAGGGAGGGTTCCGGCTCTGACTGCATGAGCTCAACCAGGTTCGGGTCGCCTAACGTGTCGAAGGAGCTACGAGGCGTGCGCACGGTGAAATCTGAAGCCTCAGATCTCGGTTGCGCTCTTTCAAGAAGCGTGATGTGCATATCGGGAAGGCTGGCGCAAAGACGGGCGGCGAGAGCACAGCCAGAAGTACCGGCTCCGACGATGAGCACATCTGTGTCTGGGAGAGCGCTCGCGCAGCGTAAAAGGATGAGCATCGCAACGAATGTAGTAGAGGTTTGGAGCATCGCGATGAGGCCAAGGTTTGGTGCAGTTCTGAACGCGGAAGACGCGCGTACATGGCGAGAAGAGCAATCGCTGCAGCCCGCGTGAGCGAAAGGATAGAATTCTCGTAAACCGTATCAAACTTTACCATAATCTTGGCTCCTGTTCGGCGCCGATTGTAACTTCATACGTCCATTCATAATGCACAGAAAGATGCAGATATCATATCTCAACATGCCCCTATGACGTCAGATTTTTCTGTCTACCTTCATATGTGGCAAGTATCAATCATGGCCTACCTTTTGCACGTTTCGGACTGGACGAAAAGGTACAAATGTTAGACAGCAAAGACGACACTCCAGCCCTGTTGATCCTCGAGTAACTATCAAACAGAACAAGATTTTCCCGTACGCCACCTGCGAGCTGCAGCAGCAGCTCTCTATTCACTTCCCTCCCGATTCCAACGGAAAACACTTCCTCTTCATCAATCGGCGCTAGCGTCTCATCTAAGAAGTCCACCGCAATATTGGCACGTCCATCTCCAAGCACAATAATACTGCTGTCAACTGTGTCAGGCTTCCCCCTTCTAACAAATCTCAAACAAGACGAAATCGCAGTTCCGATGAACGTGCGCGGCGCCCTCGCCTGCTTTGTTGCTCGAACGCTGTCTAAGAACAAAGTGATGTTCGAAGTTTGAGACGAAATCGTTGAAGGCCTTAAACCGTATTGCACGGCAGAAAACTCTGCTTCATTATCCAGAGAAGCAAACACAGCCAAAAGCGACACTAGGTCCAGCTGGAACAGAAAATCTTCCGCAGGAATCGAACCACTTCCATCGACTGCAAAGCACACAGGTCGTGAACATGATCCACGAAGCACAATTTTGCGTTGAAGATCGAGCACGGATGGCGCACCTATTTGCTTTGCAACTGTGTTTACTTTCACCAAAGCGTCCGTGCGCTCTTGCAGAACGCTCTCAAACATGGGATCAATAAGATCTTGTGGTGGCTGCGCCCATAGGCAATGAAGAAACCCAGCCAAGAAGGAGATCAAGAGAAGTGTACTGCTAGTAGAATACATCCTGTATCAGACAAAGGCGCACTCGTATTCAGGTTTGCAGCTGTAGTCGTTGAAGGCAGGGTGCGAGAGATTGAGAGGGACCCCCCCGTGTTACTCAACATGCTGCATATGTACGAGCAAGGTTTCGGACGGCATCGAGCATTTCAAACCGAGAACCGCCTGCTCAGGCTCACCTTCTGACACGAAGCTCGTGGAAGCAACTTGGAGCGGTCGATATGCGCTGCTTAGCTCTGATGACGCGATATGTGACTTTATACGGGCTGCGTAACCTTACCCGTGAGAGGGCTGCATGGCCGCATGAAATCACTCGGAATGCAGTTTCCGGTGACGATGGCGGTTTGGTTTTGCCTACTCAGGGCCTGATGTGAAGCCCTGCCGCCGCTGGATTTGTCACGCTCTCTGCCTCGTTGTACCAAGGGTATGATAGCGGGGCTAAATGTGCTTAACCGTCAAATATATTATACTTTCCGACAAGGGAAGTTGTGCGTCGCATGAAAATTTTTCATAGGGACAAGGAAGTGAAATTAATGGAATATTGGGTGATGCGACTTCTCTTTGCTGGACCGTGGTCCCGCCGAGAAACCCCCAGCTCACAGACTCTTAAGAGCCTTTTAGCACTGCTTTGGATTTGAACGAGTTGACAAACTGTTTTCAATTCCGGGCAAGCCATAACCACACCTCTGATTATTCAACCCTGAGCAGAATCTACGTAGCATGTGTGCAATAGAACCCAGCACAAATACCCCATAAAATAAAAACGAACATTCCAATCTTTTGGAGACTATGCTGATTTTGTGAAGGACAAACATTGCCGTCGGTACTTGTCAGCAATCCCGTCTTCCACCCATCTTCGGCTTACCGCAACATTCGATTCATTTCCCTTGACAACACCCAGAACCCCCGTGTCTGTTTGTTACCTGTCTCCATTCTATCTTTTTCAACATTTTGTTGTAAGCGAATCTTAGAATCAAACGCTGTTCTTCATCATTAGATGAAGACCTTTGTGGATAATCATAACATGACAGTTCACCAAGTCAGAAGTTCTTGATTATGAATTTAAAAGCCTGAACTGCAACAGCACTATACCATTTATTGTGTCTTTCACGTTAAGCTCTCAGAGCGATATTTATTGTTTCTTTATTGTTTTGGGACTGGGGGAGACACAGAGAAGCAGATGTTTCCGATGCTCTGCTCCTCCGCAAAGCAAAACTTTGCGCGTTCAGCGCGTTCCATAGGAACCTCACTGCTCCTAGGGTGGGTGAGGCGGGTGCTTAAAAAGCTAAACTTGAAGATGAAGATCAAATGATTGTCAAAGACAGTGGAGCAAGCACAGCAAAGACATGACGAAGGAGTTGTACCCAAAGGCAGAGCCGCGGCTGTGCTTTGTACTTCTGTCCGCGGCTGAAAGATCAATCTTCCCGCCAAGATTTCCATTCCAAATAAATCAGCTTCCTGGTTCCCGGAAATTCCAATGCACTCGAAGGTGCTTGAAGAACAATTCATCTTATTCGTTTTATTTGGAACCGTTTTATCCCACAGTCCTCAACAGGACCAAGATGTACATCGCATACATCGCCATCTCGTTGAAAGCAAAGTCAATTCAGCGTTTATGGTCAACGAGCGCAGTTGTTTCTAGCAGACCAAAAGAACTCTATTTGTCACCATGCGTTTAGGATTTCAAACGTTCCTATGATTCAAGAAACTACTGGAGATCTGGCTCTGGTCTTTCAGGTTGCTGATTGGTTTCTTGAGCTAGATATGTTTGCGGACCTGGTGGCAGACTTTCATGGGGCTAGTGTGATGGAATTCTAAGTTCTACCTGCATAAAACTGTGTTCTAGGCAAGAATTGCAATGCTTTGTCCGAGAATTTGCTTCATCAATGTCAAACACCTTAACTGCGTCTACCACGAATCTGAGACCAGAATATAGCGCATCCAGCTCAACATCCGCCGTTGCCGAAACGGAGCAAGATCCAGAGATTCCCTTGAGTCCTTCTCCCTTGGCAATCAGGGCTAATTGTCTGTACTCAAATAGCTTTATGCTTTACGACCACGCCAGTGATTTGCCGTCGCAAAGGAAAATATGCCCGGTATTGAGTCAATACTATTGGCATCTAAGCTTGCAAGCCTTTATAGTAAATTGGACTTTAAACATCCCTAGTAAATTGGGTTTTAAATATTAATGAAAGACTTGTGAGCTCCTTTAACCACGGGAAAGTATTCTTCAACGAAGAATTGATATGCCATGGTTACTCTCTTAGAATTCTAATGCGTCCGCACCGCAGACTTGCTTCACAAGGTCCGTGATCAAGGCCAAGATTCCATCCCACTCCCCAACTTGGAAAACACGTTGTTCCGAACCAGTAATAGCTTCGAGCATTTTCGTATTCGGGAAGGCCACACCGACGGCAGCAATAGTATTGTTCGGGTTTCGCAGGAACCTCGCGGCGATGGAAGGCGGGTCGAGTGGCGGGTCGCGGCTGTCAAAGGTGCTGCGACCGTCTCCAAGGAGAACGATAGTGTTGGCCTCGCCATCAACCCTACGAAGCTGGGACATGCATCCAGTAATTGCGGGGGCGATGAAAGTTCTCGGAGACCCGAGCTGAACTGCACCGTCAACGTCAAGGAGGAACCGGTCAATATCGCCGGTTAAGCGGCTAATGAAACGTGGTCTCAAACCGTACTGAATTGCGGCCATTTGAGTCTGCTCGTCGAGACCCACAGTAGCGGCGAGAATCTCGACAAAATCAGCCTGGAGGACGAAATCGTCTTCGGGAATTGAACCGCTTCCATCAACTGCAAAGCAAATATTCGGATCACAGCTGGTATCAATTGCAATTTGTAAAGCTTCATTGACAAGTTGCTGGCTGGCAGGGCTGGCAAGAAGCGGAGACTTAATGGAGCTAATTGTGGCCCGCGCAGTCGCGAGGTCGATGATAGCCTGAGCGGCTGAAAGCAAAGCAAAAAAGGCAATCAAAACGCGGATCATTGTGGTTTGGTAAAGGGGATATGTTAAGTTGTTGAGATAGTGAATGCAGCTTGTGGAGTTGTGAATGTGTGTGGTGAGTTCAGATGGGGAAGGAGAACAAGTGGCTGGAGCTTATATAGGCTCAGCACGCGAGCTGAGGCGCTCAAACTTTCTCTTCATCCATTTTAGCGACAACCGAAATCGATTGCGCGTATACGTTTGGCAAACGTGAAAAGCTGACGCGTAGCACTTCTGCATGCCAATGAAGGAGAGATGCTGAGGTAATCGAAGTCGTGATGTGACATAAGACTGAGTAGGCATTGATGTTGCCCAGAAAAGGAACTCGGTCAAGAAAGGCATGCCGCAAAATTATTATATTCCGTCTTAATGGTAAGAGGGTAGGGCCTCAAATGCATGACTGCGTTCATTGTTGGACTTTCGAGGAATGAACAATGGTGATTCTTACTAATCAATAACAAACATTTCTAAATGTATTTGGTTTGAGAGAAAACGTTCTTTGGTGACCGATATCTACTCCAAGAGCTTCCTGCGCGATAAAATGGGCGAACTCGATGATCCTTCCGAGTTGATGCTTCCTCTGATGTGCAAAGAAGAAAAAGTGTGTTCTCCAAAAAATTACCGTCCGAAAGTCATTTTTGACTCCGAGGCATTTACCGTCGTATTTTTTGGTTTCTACGCATGTAGTGGCTTTCTGCTGAAATGTAATGCTGGATCATTTTTCTCTTGATGTAACATGTGTGAATCCACGTTCATACGAGGGTACTTGCCACTAATGTGATGCTTGTTATGTGTGCGGAGAACGAGTAAAAGGTTAAAATACGTCTAGCCTTCTTCCAACGGTATTGTAACCTTGAAGCAGTCATACTTGGATATGCTTGGCGCTTAGTGATCCCGGTGACCCCTGCTGACTGGGTCGCGTTGTACAACAACGCCAGTCCAAGATTGGCATGTACAGTAATCTGGTCCTGGGCTTTGTGAAGTTTTGTCTTGAAAGCCAATCGAAAAAGGGTGAGCTGATCTATTAGATACTACTAGGCTGGCGCATGATG
Organism: Gracilaria domingensis; assembly: GCA_022539475.1. NCBI lineage: Eukaryota > Rhodophyta > Florideophyceae > Gracilariales > Gracilariaceae > Gracilaria > Gracilaria domingensis. The sequence goes on from VCMS01000343.1 coordinate 33,767, forward strand.
TCAGGTTCTGCCGATATATTTACTACGCGTACATTTACCTTTGGTACCACCAACTTGGAAGCTGCGATAAGAAGTTGAGTGAACAAATGTACAACGGGAGGGCCAAAAGGCTACCTCTAACTTGAACAATGATGAGTTGCTGAAATCATAAAGGTACGCAAGTTACGACCTTCTGTAACTATATTTTCTTTCCAAAAGCTTCGTAATGTATCGTCCCTAATAGTGATAAATATCCCCCAACATGGGATGGTCGAGGTTGCGAGAGTAGGGAAAGCTCCTGGATCCTGTCCGAGGTTCGACCACAACAACGCCTGATGATTTAAATGCGCAATTGACGACGGTATCCGCGGCCACTGCGAGAGCGCTAAAATATGGCGCTGATATTTTCGAGTGACGAAGAATATAGTTTATTTATAACCAGGTGTGATCCTGGACAGTTGTGGCTGTGTTTGATGCACCCCCGTCGCGTGGCGACAACAGACGGCCAACTCTCTGCTTCTGTGTTCTGCAGACGTCTTCGTGAAGACGTCACTACCCAGGGGTAACGCACTGTGCCCAAATGTGGATAGTGTACCCTAATTTGGTTCTCATAATTTTTACCTCTTTTGGCCGTATGATGGAGGTGAATACCCAGTATGGTGTAACTTGACGGTTGTCTGTCCAAGCCGTTGGAGGGGACAGAATCACATTGCCAAAAGGGAGCCATGGCTGAGAGCGAATCACATGGCTGGAGGACATCGGTCTGACTATTGACTAAAGATAATTTACAAAATGTCCATCACGCTGTGTATTGGCATGCCTCCAGGGCAAGACACCAGAAGCTGGGAACCACAAAAAGACCTGTGCTTCGGTTCCGGTTGCCGACCAATCGACCGGCTGGTACAAGTGATAAGGATGCTTTAAGGTTGGCCGCAGTGGAGCGTGATGAGTATGCGCTGGAGCTTTTCACGCAGAAACGCAATGAAGTGCGGGAGAAAAAGTGTTGTATACTGCCCGGATTTGCCACAGATGGAACCATCCCGGATATGGAGGGCGTTTGGAAGAAAAAGGATTCTGGTGATGTTTGTGGAAGGTTGTTAAAGCATTTTGAAGATGACCTTCTCGCTCAAAGAGACCTCCGAATTGAAGGGAACAGAATGTATTGGATCCCTATCATCATCACTGGTTGATTGACGGAGGATGAGAAACATATGCTGATTGCTCCTACTCGATATATCTTAGAGAAGTATACAGATGCTCGAATGATACCTCGTAGATTAGAAATCCGTATGTTTTTTGGACATTATTTAGATATCTAACGTATATCTATGATTTCCCTGTGACATCGAGTAGATATGACAGATGATGTACGAAATGATACTCTTTTGATGCCCTTGAGACATGCATCAAATGCTTTGAAAGATATAACAGTAGATATGACGAATGATTTCAAGAACCAAAGTGTCTTCTCTTGGAATTGCTCGGACATCATTCGGACATCCACAACTTAGACGAATAATCATTAGTATGGATATTGTGAGCATTGTCGTGTATCCTATGTACATTGGCCGTATATCCAACTTCGAAAATCAGATGGATATACGAAAAATCACTCGGATATCCAAAGCATATCTAAGGAATATCGAGCGGATATCAAAGTGTTTCCCTGGGTATGATTACCAGAATTGGGCTTGTCGACAAGGTTGAGATGGACCGGTCACTGAGGTGGGCGGTACGGAAGAGGGCTCTCCTGTATGGTAGAATGGGACAGGTCGTTGCTGCATTGCAACTCTGGAACAACAGGACCCCAACCTCAAAGAGCCTGTATGCGCCCAGGAATGGAGATCGACTACTGGTCACAATGAAGGGGTGTCCGCGACAGACACAGCACACGGACTTCAAGGGATTAGTCACGTTGGAAATGTTAGAGACTGACAACCCCAGCTACTTTCTCATGGTGTCTGGAGAGAATCCGTTTCCACTTTGAAAATGCGAAGAGAGTCGCAGAATGTAGTATAGCTCGGCCAGATCAACGTGTGGGGCAAACTCGGAAGAGTGAAACCCACCAGACTGTCCGAAGGTCCGCTCTCGTGAGAGATGGCAGACCAGTGACAGAGCCCTCTGTACCACCGTAACTCGGTTGTAAGGCCGAAGTGGCAACTGGCTATACCTACAGAGGTGATAGGCCACGTGGTGAGGAAACGATGAGAAACTCCAGAGATGGGGTGGTATCGGCAACGATGAAACACGACCAACGACAGGTGTAGTCCCGAGAGGGAAAGCAACAGAAAACAACAACCAAACAACACCCACACGCGACGGGTAGGGCCTCCTCGGCACTGTGCCCGGAGCGGGGCGAGATCCTCCAACGGTAATGCACGGGTTTCCGTAAACACGGCAAAACTCTATACAGAGTCGGATCACTTCGTAATGTAGTCCTATACCTCCTCGGTACGACCCTCAGGTCCCGACATCAACGACAGATGTTCCTCAAAGGTACCGAGAGGGTAGGACCACCGTAACCAGACGTGGCTATACTCGCGAGAGTGATAACCCACGTAGGCGGTTGGCGCCAGAGCCTCACTCGTGTAGAGTCCACTCGGGAGAGCGCTACTCGACAAAGAGTTCACTTAGAAGTGCTCGGGTTGACTTTACAAAGGTGCTCGCGACGACGAGGTCGAGCTCACCTAAGTAGGTCTAAACTAACTATGTACACGTGGTGCACACCCGCAGGGGTCCGTACACGTGGCTAGCCCAGTGTCAGGCACCTCAGGTGCACTACCTATTGTCCCGTAATATGCACACACACGGTGGTGTAGTACACGCGTCCACCTAGCGGTATTGGCCAGCAATGGCAACCCTGATTACAGGTAACTGTGGGAAAGCCATTCCAAAAGTAACCGCCAAAATTGGGTCCAACTCATAACTCTTCGAGTGCATCCTCGTATCACTCCCCTGAGTATATGAGGCGCATCATCCTGATAACCACGCAAAATGCGTTGCTCTACATCTCCCCCTCCTTAGAGCCGAGGACGACTTCGAGGCTGAAGTTTTGTGCGAAACGCAAGTACGTAAATACGTCACAATCATGAGCGGTACCAACTCCTCGGTTTCTATACCTCGCAAGCGCGATACACACTCAAGCGAACAGAGTATTCAAGTATCCGAACTCGATCACAGTACATCATCTGTCATTCCGATGAACCCGAATCAGTTTCCTCATCACCCGACGGGTCAGGCGAGCGCGTCGAACTACCCTCAGCCGGGTTCTGCGACGGCTCCACTGCCTCAGTCTCAACCGATGGTCCCGGTGAACGTTCCGTTATGGAATTCAGCGCAAGCGATGCCGCTGATGGCGAACCAAGCTGGTTGGATATCGAAGGAATCTCTCGCAGTACGCGATCCACTCCGTGATGGGTTTGCGTTCAGCCGTGCACCGTGGTTTCATCCGGTAGCTGTTAACGATGACACTCTCCTGGAGTCGTATGCCGAAAACGGCTTCCTACCGGGCGGTCTGCCGTTAGCGGTAGTGCAATCCCCAGAATGGAAAGTTCGTATAGCGATCGACCCGATGCTCCTCCGGTACGATACCCGCGAGGGTGAGAACCTGAACACCGCGCGCGCGGAACACGCGAAGTTGGCGTACAAGAGACTCAGTCGAGTGCACCTCGAGCACCTGGTTCCACCGTCATATGGGTTCGATACTCCGTTCTACCGTACTTTCGGTGAAGTCCGATATGGAGACAACTTGGCGACGTTCGACCATGCGCGGTACGCTGGCGATGGCCCGACCACATCGAGGTTGATGTTGTGCTGGAATCGGCCCATACTCCGAGCGGAGTTCCGTTATCTTCGCAAGAACGCTTCCCAGGGTGGGTTCGTCAACCGCATTCGGTTTGAGCGGAAAGCTCGTTCCCGTCATGGGTATCTGATTCCGTACCCGAATATCGAGACCGAGAGGTACAGACCGCAGGCCTTTGTTGGACGGTTCCCTCCTCTACCAGATTGGTGGCGTGATGTGGAGGTACCCAAAGGGTGTTTTGCAGAACTGCCTCCGTGCTTGAGTTACATCGGCTCCCGATTGATCAGCGATCCGCGTTCAGGATGGTGGGGTCTGGTAGCCGGCGAGTGGGCGGCACGCGTAGCAGCGTTTCTTCTCTGGGAGGCTTACGACAACTACCGTGTTTGGTATATTCCGCCGATGCTTCGCAACATTATCCGCTCGCTGGATTTGCACACTCCCTTGGGGTCCGAAGAGAACGTGGATGAGATCCATTACATCTTGGATGTTATCGATGGAGTCGATTGGGAAACGGTGCCCCGTTCGCAGCGTGGGAAAGGTCCTCGTCGTCACTACGACCGCTCACACGGTAGGAGACATCCCACCGCAGGAGATTTCGTGTATTACGACCCATGGGAGGGTACGATGACAACTAGCGCATATGCCGAGTGGGCAGCGAACCAGCCACGGTCGATTCCAGACAGTCACCCCGTTGGGTTCATGTTCAGTGACAACTGGGTCGCCCCAGTAGATCTGGATGATCCGAAAATGGATACCGGTGGAGAGGCGGCGGGAGCACTCGTCGAGATGGACCAGGAGTTGGTGAACGACCTACCGGCGGCGAATCAGGTGTTGCACGCCAGCGGCGGGGTACCCCAGGCTCCTGTGGGTTGGAATGTTCCGACTCAAGCGAGTGTTCCGGTGGTGGGTCCGGCCCCTGTAGCGGCTACCGTTCCTTCGGTCCTTCCGGCCCCGACAGCTCCGGTCGCTCCGGGAGATTCTCCGGCGAACATCGCGATGTTGCGCGCCAGTCTCCAGAACGCTGGAATTATCGTGCCCGATCATCTCACCACTATGGCAGGGATACTGGCTTACGCCGTTCCGCACCCTTCGCAGGGTCCCTCCGGTAGCGGCGGTGCCGGTCCCTCATCGGGGGTGTAAGATGACCAGCAGGGCTGGAGGACTTGGTCCTTAGTATAAGATAGAAACAGTAAAACCATCTAGTGGTAACTTTCCCTTCACCCTTTTGCCTGTTCTTCACGAACTTGATCGATCTTCGATTACTTCTTCACTCACACTGTGTTCAAGTGTACTTCACTTCTTTGGTGCTTCTTCTACTCTAACCGTTTTAAATCGGTACAACCGGCATTTCGGTATGCTCTTCTTTCTTTCTTCTCACTTCCTCTAGTTAAGTCTTCACCGCTTCATTGGTCTTCTTCCTTCCTTCATCCCCACACAGAAGGGGTCAACTCTCCATTCTGAGTCTTCCGCATCGCGGTATAGTTGAAAGCTCCTCACCGGGAACGGTTCTTATCCCACCTGGGCTTGGTCCAGGTTGGACGGCAAGGCTGACCGAGTGCGACGGTGGTATGAAACGATCTTCGACCTAGGTAGGTGCTTGACCGGCTCCATGGTGTCCTCCTCGGCGGAGTAGCCATACCATCGCACTTGGTACAGTACCGTCCCATCGGGGTCTACAACATGACGTACGATACGTTCGACCACGTATTCCTGCGGGTACACCTCGGTGTTTGACTGCTCTCCTTCACCCATTGTGGTTCCGTACCTTCGAGGGTGGCGAGGTGGTGGCCGGCTAACCTCTAGAGGGGTTCCTCTTGGACTTAACCAGTCACGACTCACTAGGAGTTCCTCGCTGCACGACAACTACAACTTACGCCAGGAGCGTCCAATCTTCAACCTGAAAGGTTCTTCTTGCAATACTCTCCTTCTTGAGTCTGACGAGCTTCGGCTCGTTTTGGTTGGGCTTCCAACCGTCCAACGGTAGCTTCGGGATTCTGAGCTCCCTCTTGCTATCCAGAAGGATCGTCCGTGCGACGGAGAACGGGCAGGGTCTCGCTCGTGCGCCATGGAGGCGGATTGACCAATCACGGTGCATATCGCGGCCTTCTGGTTGGCCAGGCGATGGCACGTGTGAGCCACGAGTTACCCTAACAGGTGTCCGTTCGCCTACGGTTGGCGACCGTACATCGCGCACCGTGCACGTGTGGTACTCGCGCACGCGACTTACTGTCAGCAGTTCCCCGCGTCGGCGGTGCTCTCCGTACGTCACCACGTCACACAACGTGTTACTCTCCACTTGGGTGTGTCATGAGTCTTCTGCCACGCGGCGTGGGTGCACACTCGACGGTTTCCAAACTCGTACTTCGTACTTCACCTTTCCAAGGTTGTTTTCCCAAATAATACGCGGGTAAGTACGACTTCTCGTTTCCTCAAACCACGGCGTGGTTAACACCGGTCGGTAACATTGAGCTGATCTACCGCTTGCGGCTCTGCGTTCTCCGGGAAGCCCGGGTCTACAGATACTGTCTTCTCCGCTCTGCGGGTGGTGACCTCACTCAGTTGTGGTGTTCCCGACGGGGTTACGTTATCCACAGCGGTGTGTACCCCTTGGGTGGGTCGTGTCGTTTCCAGCGCATTGCTCAACGAACTCGACGGAGTATCACCACGAGGTACAGCGCCTCGGCGCACCACAACGCTATCGGTAGAGACCGCGAGATTGGTGGCGGTACCTTGCGACACAGTGTGACCGTGCGACGCCGGTGTAACGGGTTCCGTACTTTCCTCCCCCTCCTTAGGCGGTGGCACGGGAGCCACGACGTCCGGTGGGGGGTCAACTCTAGTTGAGTTTTCCTCTTCGTCTCCCGCAACGGGTTGTGGTACCCGCGTGGGTGATTCTGACTTCGGTAGATCCGATAAGCCGCGATCAGGGCGGAGAGTCGCAGGGCGCGAAGATACGACCTGTTCGTCCCCTGTAGCTTCACCCAGTTGGGTGTTAACGTGAACGTAGGGTGGTGGTGCCAGCGCGACACGGTCTAACGATATCCGTTCGTGGAGATTATTGATATCCAATACTACGGTATCGTCCGTGACGGAAATAACCTTGTAGGGTCCTTCCGCGATAGGCGAGAGCTTGTGGCGGCGTTCCTTCTCCGGATTATAGTATTCTTTGCGGAGAAATACCATATCGTCTGGTTTGACCTTTGGTAATGGGGTCTTAACCTTCGCATCGAAGTTGCGCTTATAAGCGGCCTGCGCCTTATCCATCGCTGTGCGAGCGACCGGTACCATTTTGGTTAACCAATCCTTCCAAGCGTTCCTGTATAACCCAACAGACGGGTACGTAGAAAGCGTTTCTTGAGCCTCGATTGCAACCGGTGGCGGTACTCTTGACAATACCAACTCAAAAGGTGCTAGCTTCGTTACCCGGTGGACTTGGGTGTTGTACGCATACGTAATAGCGTCCGTATACAAATCCCAATCCTTAGGATGATCTGCCACATAAGATCTTAATGCATTCAGCATGGTACGGTTAAATCGTTCTACCTGACCATTTGTTTGGGGGTGGTAGGTGGTCGTAAATAGATTCTTGACACTCAAGATCCGACAGACGTCCTGGAAAAACTTCGACGTGAACTGTGAACCGTTATCTGATAATAGATGAACCGGTGGACCGTACACAAAGACCCAGTGGGTGACAAAAGCTTGTGCAACCACGGTGGCCGTAATCCGTTTCAGCGGGACTGTCCGTACCAACTTAGAGAACCGATCGGTGATAACCAGAAGGTATCGATTACCTCTTGCGGTTCTGATCAATTCACCTAAGATATCGATAGCGATAAACTCCAAAGGAGACCGTGCTGGGAACAGCGTTAACTTCTTCGAGTACTTACGAAGTTTCACGTTATTCTTAGCGCACTCGGTGCAAGAGCGTCGTACTGCGTAGCAGTCCAATGCCATTGACGGCCAGTAAAAATCCCTACGCAGGGTCAAGTATAGTTTTCGACCTCCTGGGTGGGCTCCTACCTTCACATAGTGTGTCATGACCAACACACGGTTTTGCAGCGAGTATGGGACCACAATTTGGGTATACGCTTCGACCAACCTAACCAGGTACCCCTGATCGTTAACCTGAAAAGGTATACGATCTCCTCCATTGAGACGAGCGCGAATTCGCGTACAAAACTCATCCGTTTGCTGTTCTCGGATCATCTCCTCGGGAGTGATGGGTACAAAAGATCCAGTCAAGGGATCCAACTTCTCAGAAGTGAGCAGGATGTCGTCACAGATGTCATCCGACAAAGATTCGACCCAACCTGCTTGTTCTTCCACCATAAAGCATGGTATGTCCAGATCGTCAACTGGTGCCGCTTCTGCATCTGTCCCCAAGCGGGAGAGTGCATCTGCCTGCACATTCAACGTTCCTTTTTTGTACGTAACTGTGAAATCGAACTCCGATAACCTCAAGCGCCAACGCATCAAGCGTCCTGATGGTTCCGAGATTTCCATGAGCCATCGGAGAGATGAGTGGTCCGTATGTACCGTAAAATGGTTGCCCATAAGATATGGTCTCAGTGTAGTTAGAGCCCATACAACGGCTAAGCACTCTTTCTCCGAAACTGAGTAGTTACGTTCGTGTACGTTCAAGGATCGCGACCAGTATCCAATTGGATGTCTCACGCCGTCTTCCGTGACCTGAAACAGGGCGCAACCAACCTGGTGTGCACTGGCGTCAGTGTCTACTTCGAATGGAAGTCCTAGCTTAGGCAAAGCCAAGATTGGCGGTGACGTTACTGCGTCAATTAATGCCGAAAAAGCAGACGCTTCCGCGTCGCCTAGGGGTTCCAGTTGAACTGGTTGACCTTTTCTCAAAAGGTGGTTAAGGGGGGTCGCAATATCTGCGAAGTTCGGGACAAAACGCCGATATACATTACAAAGACCCAGAAAACTGCGGAGTTCCGTTTGTGTCGTAGGGTGTTTCGCTTCCTTCAGCGACTTCACGCGAACTGCGTCAACTGAGAGCTGTCCAGGTCGAATGATATGCCCTAGGTATTTGACAGAATCTGTGAAGAACTCGCACTTCTTGAGTTTCAGCGTAATGCCCGCGTCCCTGAGGACTCTCATGACGTCCCGGACGTGTGTTAAGTGGTCATCAAGGTTATCGGAGAACACGATGATATCGTCAAGATACACCAAGCAGGTCTTCCACTTGAATCGAGCCAAGAGGATATCGATAGCACGTTGAAACGTAGCCGGCGCGTTGGTTAATCCGAACGGCATTCGTTTAAACCGGTACAAACCTTGGTGGCACACAAAAGCAGTTTTGTCCTTATCCTTTTCACGGATCGGAACTTGCCAGTATCCCCAATTGGCATCCAAGGCGGTGAACACTGTAGCACTCCCAAGCGAGTCAATGTATTCGTCCATCCTGGGTATGGGATAAACGTCTTTGACGGTGACCGAATTTAGACGACGGTAATCAATACAGAATCGCCACGATCCGTCCGCTTTTGGAACTAGCACCACGGGTGAGGCCCAAGCGGATTGAGCCGCCTCTATGACGCCAGCGCGTAACATCTTCTCAACCTGAGATTGCTCTTCTTCCCTAGCTTTGGGACCAGCCCGGTATGGGTGTTGGGAAATGGGGCTAGTACCTGGAAGTAGGTCAATACGGTGTTCCGTGATTTCAATTGTCCCGAGGGATCCATCCCACATGGGTGTGAACTCCCTCAACATTTCTCTTAGCTTACCTCTATGAGATTCAGGTACATGATTAAAATTCAACTGTTCCAGTTCCTTGACAGGGTCTGTATCTTCCGTTCCTGGTGGCAACGCTTTACCCTCGGTGGGTGCCAGCGATTCGGTAACTTCGCTCGCCGGGGTAACCGATGCGGTAAACGCGGTTTCCGCTGATCCCTCCCCCTCCTTAGCATCGGTTATACCGAGAACATCCGCAACGGGTATCTTCGTCGGTACGATAGCAGCAGGGTGTGGGAGAGTGGAACCAAGGATTTGGTTTTTAGCTAACCACTGTCGGGTTGTGCCAAAGTTGGCGACCAAAACTCTGAATGGTTTGTCGGGTTCCACCGAGATTACTCCGTTCGCCAAAGCGAGTTGCTTCTGATCATACAATGATGGCAATAGTTGTACCACACGTAGGCCAGACTGCTTAGTAGTTATGGTGACCCAAACTTGGGATTGCGCAGGGATTGCGATGGCATGAGCCACATGGAGCTTAGATGATACCGGGTCGACGGTTGGAACTTCCTGTGCAGCAGGGAGCGGGACGCGCTTGCGTGTAGCTCTCTTTAGCGGTTTCCTTACAATCGGTATTTCGGAACCATCATCCATGGTAACAACTCGAGCTCGAGGTCGAATCGCTTCAACAAAACGATCACAAAAGTCACAACCGAGTATCACCGGTGCGGCAATGCTTTTGCAAACCATGAAATCCACTTTAACCATACAGGTTCCTAATCGTACCATGAGAGGTATGTACCCAAGAGTACGCAACGGGTTATTGTTGGCATCCGCGATATCCAAACCTGGACCATGACGAATTTCATCCCGTAGCGCGGGTGGCACCAACTCAAGGTGAATCAGGTTCGGTGCAGCTCCTGTATCCAACACAGACAACTGTCGAACCATGAACTGGTTAGACAAGCCAAGATCGGCATAAACTTTGTAGTTTCTCTTGGCCATCACAAGAACTCTTTCCGGAATACGGAGATTACGGGACCGTATCCACGGACGACGTAGAACCGAAAGGTGTTCTGAGCTCACGTCAGTTTTAGCCGCTATCCTTGAAAGGATTCTAACAGCTGGGGAGCGAAGCTGTGACGCCTCGGGCGCCTTTAACTTCGGCTCGGAAGGCGCCCCTCCCGTAGGGGAAACTCCCGAAGTCAGTTTTTCTGAACGGGGCTCACCGAATTCGGTGCGTGAACTCCGTTCGGGGGGCCTAACTGAACCCCATGCGTGGGTACTTCGCCTTGAACCTGGTTCGAAGGTGCCTGTGCCGGAACGGAGGGCTGAGCATAGACCGGAACCGGTAATCCCAGTTCAGCTCTGGCCTTATCATATTCCTTTCGTGGAACAGATTCCTTTTCCTCGGGCGTGAGGGCGTCGTAATACGCAATAATTTTCGGCCGGTGCGACGGCGGAAATACGCACTGCGTCGATACGTGACCTGGAAGGTAGCACTGGTAACATATGACCGAGGCCGGTTTGTCGCGAGGGCGATTGTCCACTCGACGTTGTGGTGCTGTGTCCTTCCACCCTGGACGGTTCAGACGCGACGAATTGTTAGCGTAAGGCAGCGGGGCTGCAGGCACCCGGACACCTTGGGCATACAATGCGGGGTCTTCTTCCGTGCTCGGAATCGAGGTTGACGGCAGGTCCGTAGATCCGTAAGAATCGGGGTTACTTCCGATGAAGTGGACGTTATCAGCATCACCGACAGCGGTTTCACGTCGCAAAACCGACATCGATGGTGACGAACTCTCCGCGAGTAGCGCTTTCGAGCGGCGCTGCCCCGGGTTGCGGGCTCGATACGTCTCTCCTTCCGCCTGGGCGTAATTAACCAACTCTAGGTACGTCATTCGGCGTTTTTCCTCGCGTCGGCGAGCGACCAACGACCGAATGGTGGGGTCCAAACCATCAACAAACATGGTACACCGCTCCTGTGCGGAATACACATTACCACATCGGTGAAACGCTTTGTTCAACCGCGTTGAATAAACCGTTTCAGATTCTCCACTCTTCTGTCTAGTGTCGCGAACAGCAAGAGTAGCGCTGTAAATCGCGTTGGAAGTCGCGTACGACCTGAGAAGGTAGTTCACGGCTTCCGGCCAACACGTGACTCCTCCTTCCGAGGCTCTCGAGGTTCCTCGAACTGAGTTGTACTGATCTTCCGCAGTCCCTGTTAGGAAGTACGGCAGTGCCACATATGCCTGTGCTTCACTCATACCGAGTATATCGGCCTCCTGGACGAACCTGGCAAGGAAATCCAAGATAAGGATAGGATCTGTCCTCGAGAACTTCCTTGTTTCAAGGGTAACATTCAACCTTCGAATGTAGTCCTTCACCTTACCGGTTCCTCGCGAGGAGCGATTCGAAGTAACATCCTCCAACCGATAATAGCGGTACGACAACAGCTTTGTGTAGAGCGGGTCCGTCGGCTTTAACTCTTTGAGTCCCAAGTGGCGCCGTCCTTTCACGCGTGATCTCATCACTGCCTGAGTAGACTGCGTCGCTTTCGACCGTGTCGAACGTGACCTATGACGGTTGTCATCACTATCAGATGAATCTGACGAACTGTCTTCAGTCATGCCGCTCGAGTCAGAGCGCGATGAATCCGAATCATAGTGAACTCGTTTTGGGTGTCGACGTTTCTGCTTCACCGAACGATGGTCTTCATCCGCAGATGGATTTCCTTGAGGAACCTGTGCGTCCACAGCTTCATCCATACGGATTGTATCCTCCAGCGTTTCCAAGCGCGAACGAATTCGACCGATATCGGTGCGCATTTCCTCGACAAATGCCCGGTACTCCGTGACGAAGACGTCTGGGGTACCCAGATTTTCCATAATGGAATTCACGTCCCTTCTCAGAAGACGTAAGTCTCCTGAGACATCCCTCACCTGGGCATTATCAACCTGCGTCCTCAACGAGGTAACATCCTGTAGGAGTTCCACGTGAGCAGCGTGATTAATATCCAAGCGGGATTCCAACCTAGCCAACTCGGCTACGGTAGCAGCGTTAGGGTTAACCATGGATGGTGTCTCAACGACGGGTTGAGCAGAACCCACGTTTTCCTTAGGTGCTTCCGTAACTGAACGCGTTCTCCGGGGGCGGGGTACGACCTCAAGAGGTTGCGCCTCATCTGGGATAGACCGGGACGTCGGTGCAACGGGTGGAACCGCAGCTGACGACCGCGCTGAACCAGCTCGAGAACCTCGAGGCGGTTGCGGCATACTGGAAACCAGTAGGCAATCTGATCCAGATGATCCAGTTAAACTCGTACACGAGTCCCCAAAGAACAAGAAAACTCAATAAACCTTCTCGGTAAACCACCACGTCAGCGGTTCACGTTCAAAAGTTGTCAACCTCCAAAACTCTAAAGAGTCCCCTGATCGTTGTCAGAAAACGGTGATCCGTCAACAATCAAGTCAATTCCACGACAGTGACCTAAAACGGTTCTAGGTCGGGAGACCACTTTGTGGGGCAAACTCGGAAGAGTGAAACCCACCAGACTGTCCGAAGGTCCGCTCTCGTGAGAGATGGCAGACCAGTGACAGAGCCCTCTGTACCACCGTAACTCGGTTGTAAGGCCGAAGTGGCAACTGGCTATACCTACAGAGGTGATAGGCCACGTGGTGAGGAAACGATGAGAAACTCCAGAGATGGGGTGGTATCGGCAACGATGAAACACGACCAACGACAGGTGTAGTCCCGAGAGGGAAAGCAACAGAAAACAACAACCAAACAACACCCACACGCGACGGGTAGGGCCTCCTCGGCACTGTGCCCGGAGCGGGGCGAGATCCTCCAACGGTAATGCACGGGTTTCCGTAAACACGGCAAAACTCTATACAGAGTCGGATCACTTCGTAATGTAGTCCTATACCTCCTCGGTACGACCCTCAGGTCCCGACATCAACGACAGATGTTCCTCAAAGGTACCGAGAGGGTAGGACCACCGTAACCAGACGTGGCTATACTCGCGAGAGTGATAACCCACGTAGGCGGTTGGCGCCAGAGCCTCACTCGTGTAGAGTCCACTCGGGAGAGCGCTACTCGACAAAGAGTTCACTTAGAAGTGCTCGGGTTGACTTTACAAAGGTGCTCGCGACGACGAGGTCGAGCTCACCTAAGTAGGTCTAAACTAACTATGTACACGTGGTGCACACCCGCAGGGGTCCGTACACGTGGCTAGCCCAGTGTCAGGCACCTCAGGTGCACTACCTATTGTCCCGTAATATGCACACACACGGTGGTGTAGTACACGCGTCCACCTAGCGGTATTGGCCAGCAATGGCAACCCTGATTACAGGTAACTGTGGGAAAGCCATTCCAAAAGTAACCGCCAAAATTGGGTCCAACTCATAACTCTTCGAGTGCATCCTCGTATCACTCCCCTGAGTATATGAGGCGCATCATCCTGATAACCACGCAAAATGCGTTGCTCTACACAACGGGGGCTTTACAAGACCAAGTGGTGACGTCACGGGCTCCCGGGCACGTGTGCCTACTGTACCACGTGGGACGCGTAAGCGCAGGCTTGGACAAGACTAATTAGTCTATTTTCGTTAATTTAGAATTAATATTTACTCGGTAGTGTAGATATGTGGCCGGGGTGGTGCACCACAAATGCACCTCCCGGTGGCCCACGTGGCACTAGGCCCGTGAGAGCCGGAGGGGCGCTCGGGTGTACTAAACCCCCGAGACGCCAACCTCCCACACCAAATGGTAAAGTCAAGCACCAACTAGGCTGATTTGACACCAGTTCGGTTCTACAGTCACCAATTGGTAAGTCTAGTAGTCCTCTAATAGTTTTGCTGACCTCGAGGGTTATACGTGCCTGCCGCACACCAGTGCAGGCGTATTTACCACTTGGTCACCGTGCACTATAGGCAACGGTGGGTGCTGCCGACCTATTAGGTGTCACGCGTTTCACTCCTCCGCCGGGTCGAGCCCACGCGGGGCTCCCCACTAGCAGCTCGCACCGATCGGTTATACCACATATTTTGGTCTCCCGACTTAGATATCTGTGGATTACCAAGTGGTTTTGGGAAGGGAGGATTTGGAAGTCACGAGATACCCGAGTGGTTTGGTTCCCGTTGCAGAAGCAATTGGCTCCGACGCCAGTTACCTAAATGGAGAAACGGGGCGCGCGCTACCCAAAGAGGGCGCCGAGCGCTCCACCAAGTGGTCACCCCATACGGGGTTCAGTGTCCTATCCGGTGTTGGATAACCCGGAGGACCTGATTCGGAAGGAACGCCCACCCAGGGGGAAGAAGGAAGACCGAGAGGCTGGGGGCCCCTCGACCCTTCCCCGGGCTGACCAAGTGGACGGAGGAGCAGGCTCCGCAAGGGCGGAGCCCGCTCCTGTAACAACCCCAGTGGTAGACCAAATGGAGGTGCCAGTCGGACCGCGACTGGACTTGGACGAGGTCACCCGAGTGGTAGTTGATCGAGCCTCCCAGGAGGTCCTCGACAAGGTACCTGTGGTGGTGTTACAGTACCTCGAGAACGAGGTACGAGGACACATCGACCGATTGGTTATGCTGGCTCTGCAGCAGCAGGGGGCTAAGCTTCAACCTGAGATAGTGGCCCAGGCCGCGCTCATGAAGCAAGCTCCCCCGCCTGCAGTAGACGCCACCAAACCACTTGGTATTCTCCACCCTAACCTTCCTACACAACCGACTGGTGAAGGATTTATCGACCGTATGGGGAAAGGGGCAGAGCCTCCAGGGATGGAGGGCCCGAGGTACGTTTACCTCCCCCAACCTACTGGTGTAGCTCCGTCAGGACCAAGTGGTGGAGACCCTGATGGAGATTCGTCGAGCTCAGGAGACGAGCGTCGACGTAAACCAAATGGTAAGAAGAAGAAAACCAAAAGGGGAAAGAGAAAGAGTCGCCGGTCGGACTCGGACTCTTCGTCCTCAGACACCGATTCGGATTCGTCAGGAGACGACGACCGTACAGGTTCACGACGCAAGAGGAAGGACTCTCGCCAGAAGAAAGGAAAGAATCCCCGCAAGGGTAAGACCAAAAGGTATAACGATTCGGACTCAACTTCCGACGAGGAGACTGACCTAGAGGTGCTTACGCCGCTCAATGATTTATTCACCAAAGCGGTTGACTATCGTACCTATAGGTTAGAGAACAGACAGGCTGAGTATACCAAAGAGGTAGCTCAGAAGATAACGAAGCATCATAGGAAGCTTCGTTTTCAACTGGGTGAAACTCGCTTTAGCGGGGATGACCCTATTGCGATCATTGATTTCCTTCAAAGGTTCAAGATCGCTTGTGACCAGAATGGGTTTTCAGAGGCAGCAGCCATGTGGCTGTTTCAATTCTACCTAACTGGTCAGGCTGGAGCGTTGCTCCACAGTCGCCTCCAAGGAAACACCATGGCGGTGGACGAAGACCAAACGGAAATGTTGACGACATACCCACAGGTGGTTAACTTCCTACTGGAAACCTACGCGACCGATGAGGTAATCCAGGAGGCGTACGCAGAGGTGCTTGCGTACCGCCAGCGCGCGGGACAAACCGAATTGGAATTCGCTCGCTCCTTATGGGCATTAGCCTCCCGCTGTGGAAGCGTCTTTACTACCAAAAGGTTGAAATCGATGTACGCCGACAACGTGGCGAAGTCTATCCGATCACAGGTTCGTAACTACCTAGCTACCAACCGCACGGTCGACTACAACGCACTAGCCCGCCATGCACAGGGACTAGGCGACACCGTTCGGTCAGGGGCCAGGAAAGACTCCGCACCACTTGGCAAACCATCGAAGGAGAAAGGAAAAACCAGGCGGTCAGTGTTTGACGTAGAGGAAGAGGAGACCACTACGGAGGAGGCGTCCACACAATACGCCTCCCAGGGTCACCCAGTCCACTTGGTGCATGCGCAACCGACAACTCGATCGCACGGTAATACCTCTTGGTCCAGCTCGCTATCCAGCGAGCCACCCTCAAGACAAACCTCAGCTCTACCATCACAGGTATCCGTACCGGTCAGCCCGGTCCTAGCGGTACCATTCAAGCAATATGGTGAACGAGGACCACCCCCGCAGCAACGGAGTGCAGTACCTACTGGAGGCCGTCCCCCATCGCGCGCGTCGTCGCTCGCGATGAAGGACCCCACAACCGGCAATCTCCTCTGTTGGTTCTGTTTGTCGCCTCACCACTTGGCCACAGCGTGCCCAAGTGTGGCTCCGCAGAACAGGAACGCTCTCCTGACTGCTCGCCAGCAGAACCACCAGGATATATTTGGGCCCCCGGCGCGGAGCGCAGGCACGGGACACGCAAATGCGCGACCCAATGCAGCCACACCTCATCAGGTACACCTCGTTACGGAGCAGGACCAAACGGATCCCGCCCCGCAGGCGGAAAACGCCGAACAGTTGGGATAGAGGCCTTCCCCAACTGTCCGAAGACGGAAGGCCTTCCAGAATCAAGTGGTGCAAGTATGGACAATTACCCATTGGTTACAGGGGAGGAGAGCCTCATGGACGGCACCGAACCGATATGCTTTCTCAAGCATAGTAACTATAAGGTAAACGTCACCCTCGGGTTTACTTCTAGCCACTTGGTACCATGCGTCACTGTCCTGGACACCGGGGCAGGACCTAATCTGGTGAATGCCAAATTATTAACTAACAGACAACTTAATAAGCTTCAGCCATGTACATTAACTAACCCACTGGTTGACGCCAACAACAGACCACTAACCGTCATGGGAGCGCTTACCATAATGGTATTGATTGACACCATGAGGGTCCGAGTTCGCTTCATAGTCGTCAACCAACTGGCAACAGACTGTATCCTCGGAACAACTTTTATAGACCAGCATGTCAGGGCAATTTTTCCACGTTCTAAGACAGTTCTGTTCCATAATGGCCCCCGGATCGCCATTATTGGTAACCACAAGGGTGCCTCTACGAAAGAGAACCGCACTCAACACCAACCGGTCCCGGAAAACACACTCTCCAACAAGGTGCGATTGGCAAAGGCGGTAACAATACCACCTATGAACCACTTGGTAGTGAAGGTCACATGCCAACAACCTGGCCTGTTATCCATTCAGAACCATTCACGGTTGGCCGAACGACACATGACCTTAATGGCGAATGGCATAGTCGACAACATACCGACAAAACCGTTTCAGGTCTACCTGAGTAACTTCAGCAACCGCCCGGTCAAGTTGCCAAAGCTCACCGTAATTGGTCTTGCCTTACCGGCTCCCCGTACGATCTTTACAATTATACCACAATGGTCCCACGAGGTCGTGGATGCTAAGGAAGGGGGGGGCAGTGTCAATTCGTTGAATTCGTCGCGAACAGACCATATGGTGCAGCGACTGGCTGAGCGAGAAGACCAGAAACTGGAGCTCGACCCAGTGACCAATTGGAAGACGGAGGTGAATATAGGACTTGAAGGGGAAGAGCTCAGAGCTCGGATCCTTGGACTCCTGGAGCCATTCAGTACCATGTGGTCGGGTAAGCTGGGAGCCATTAAGGCCACCCAGCACAGGATTGACCTCAAACCGGACTCCCGTCCCATCCACCAACAGCCATACCGCGCGGGACATAAGGCCCGTGAGGTAGAGCTGGAGGAGGTAGAGCGGATGCTCCGCGAGGGGGTTATAGAACCGGCAAACTCGGAATGGGCTAGCCCTGTAGTGCTAGTCCAAAAACGAGGAGAGACCCGTATGAGGTTCTGTATTGACTACAGAAAACTTAATGCCGTAACGGTAAGGGACTCGTACCCCATCCCGAGGATGGATGAATGCATCGACTCCCTAGGAGATGCGAACATCTTTACCACACTGGACGCCAACTGCGGGTATTGGCAGATCGAAATACCAGAGGGTGACCGTGATAAGACTGCGTTTACATGCCACGCAGGCCTGTATCGCTTCTTACGCATGCCGTTTGGTTTAAGAAACGCCCCCGCTACCTTCCAAAGGGCGTTAGACATCATACTGTCTAAAGTGAAGTGGACAACCGCATTGGTATACATAGATGACGTAGTCATCTACTCGAGGTCCATAGAGGAGCACTTCTCGCACGTCCAAGTGGTACTGCAGTTGCTACAAGAGGCAGGCGTGACCCTCAAACTACGAAAGTGTATGTTCTTCAACCAAGAGGTAGAGTACCTAGGGCATACAATAAGCCCCGGGAAACTTGAAGTGACCAAACGGAATATCCGAGCGGTACAGGAAGCGAAGCTCCCTACGTCGCAGACGGACATACGATCCTTTATAGGTCTATGCAACGTCTACCGGCGGTTCATCAAGGGTTTTGCAAAGATAGCCGCACCCCTGAACCGGAGGTTGCAGAAGGGGCAGCCCACACACTTTGACCACCTGGAAGAGGACGAGGTGGAGGCGTTCTATACATTGAAAGCAGCGCTTCTCTCCTCACCGGTACTGGCATTGCCCAAAACGGGACTCCCGTATACACTGGACACAGATGCGTCGGACGCCCAAATAGGTTGCTGCCTAATGCAGGAACAGGAGGACGGCAAGCTCGCACCAATTGGGTATTGGAGTAGAGCTCTTAACCAAGCGGAGCAGAACTACACCGTAACGGAGAAGGAATGCCTAGCGGTTGTTTGGAGTATGCTCATGCTACGTCCTTACCTATATGGTGTGCGCTTCACGCTCCGAACGGATCACGACTCCTTGAGGTGGATATTAGGCTTGGCGGACGCATCGGGTCGTCTGGCCCGATGGCGTCTGAGACTCTCGGAGTTTGAGTACGATGTGCAGTACCGCCCCGGGTCAAGCACCGAGTGGCAGATGCATTGTCCCGGTTGAATACCGAAGGATTGGACACTGACCCAGTGGACGACGACATCCCATGCTTTACTATAGAACCAGCTAACCACGAGGTCAATGAAGTTCTGAAGGGATACTGGCATGATGACAGTACGTACCAAGTGGTAGTGGAGACCCTCCTCCCTGTGGAGGAAGGGGAACAGGCTCCAATCACCCGTGAGGAATTCTTACGCGAACAATCGACCGATAGGTTGTGCAAAACGCTCGCTGACGTACTTGGAAGAAAGGATTCTCATTTCGACGTCGACCACAATGGGTACCTCATCAGACGCTCACCTTTAGACGGAGCTCTCCAGAAGGTCGTACCTGAGTCATTAAGACAAAGGGTGTTATATTGTCACACAATCCACGGCTTTCGGGACACCCTGGAGCCACGCGGTTGTACTATACCCTTCGGAGGCAATTCTACTGGCCGCATATGGCTAACGATGTATATACCAATGTGGCGCAATGCAATTCGTGCATTAAGACCCGAGGTGGTGTGGCGAAGCACAGGAAGTACCTAAAGCTATTCCCGGCGGCGGGGCCCTGGAATTCGTAGCAATCGACATACTGGGTCCCCTGCCCAAGACCTCAGAGGGTTACCGCTTTGTAGTAGTCATAACCGACAGGTTCACAAAGCTCACCAGAGCCATACCTCTGAAGAACCAAACGGCAACGACACTAGCGACAGCCTTCCTGGAGAATTGGGTCTACCCGTACGGTGCTCCCATGTACCTACTGACCGATAACGGTTCGAACCTAGCTTCTAAGTTCTTCGAGGCGGTTTGTACAATGCTAGGGGTCAAGCCTACTTCACCACGGCCTATCATCCGCAAACAAACGGCCAAGTGGAACGCTTCAATAAGACCCTAGTGGCACGCCTACGGCACTATGTCGAAGAGCACCAAACCACATGGTCTGAGTATGTCCAACCATTGACATATGCGTACAACCTCCAGGTCCACAGGGTCACTCAAACAACCCATTCGACCTGGTACTTTCGCGAACACCACATGGTATTATCGTCCAGCCCGGACCTGACCGCTCGGAAGCGGCCGGGACACTCACACCGGCGAAGGTCAAGAGAAACATACTCCAGAAGTTACGCGCCGCTTTGGCTGCTGCCAAAGTTAAGATGACATCAGCCCAAGAACGGTATAAAGCGGACTATGACCGAACGGTGAGCAAAGTGACCAAAGTGGTAGCAGGAGACATGGTCTTCCTTGACGTGCCACCAAATGGTAAGCGACCAACCCCAGCGGAGATGGAAGAGGACATCCGCCTTGAGGCGGATATCAATTCTAAACTACTACCCAAGTCCACGGGACCATACAAGGTGATTCGCTCCGACGAGCATACCGCTACGGTCATAATGGAAGGTTTGGAGAACACGGTCTCCATCGACAGGATTGTCAAGGCCGCACAACCGACGACAGCGAATGCACAACCAATAGGTGAGCCAACGCAGCAGGAAGCGGAGAGGGAGCAAACGTCTCCCAAACCCCCCCCTATGATGAGTCAGCCGAGCGGTCAACCTTCCACCAGAGCCGTACCGGCTGACCCCACGACCCAAGCGGCACAGGAGATCGAGCCTCCGCAAGACCAACGGGTCACACCACCCACGGGGAGCCACGCACCCCCATGACCAAATGGAAGAGTCACACCCTCAAGTAGACACTCAGGAGTGCGCTATTGACACCATTGTAGGTCACGAACACACCACAAAGGGTATGCGCTACCGGGTAAGATGGTATGGATGGTCGCCCGAGCACGACTCTATGGAACCACCTGGTCATATCCCTAACAACTTCATCATCCGATACTGGCGCAAACAAGGGCGAACGCCCCCACCAACTGGTATTGCTCCGCGTGGTACGCGTCGCTAAGGAAGGGGGGGGGTATCGAAGCCGTTGAACGCCACGGGGGTTATCGAAGCCGTTGAACGCCACGCTACACGAAAAGCTAACTAACTAACCTAACAGGAAACAAAAGAAGATCAGAGATCACAATGCAAGACACTTTATTAGTCGAGAAGAATCCACGAGAGCGAACCCGAGGTGACTTAGGAGGCCTTGGAGGACCCACGGCCACGTCCGCGTCCACGACCGGTTCCACGACCGCGACCACGTCCACGGGAGGTCCCGCGAGATGAAGCGGAACCTCCACGACCAGAGGACACCGACACAGGTCCGGCGGAGCTTCCACCCCCGCCGCTAGCCGCGCTCGCTGGCGCAACCACCACTTGGTAAGGGAGCAGAAGTACCAGCAGGTCCCGCAGGGGTACCGCTGCTGACTACCGGCATGGTATTCGCAGGACCAGTGAGTGGATGGAAGGAAGGCGGTAAGCTAGACGGAGGGATGCCACCAGAGGTCGGAGGAGCAAGACCACTAGACGGCCCTGCACCGGGGGTCAGACCAGTAGGCGGCATAGGAGCACCGGACGTCGACGGAAGCGGAGCCGAACGGAAACCAGTTGAGAAACCACTTGGTGCTCCTGTCCCAGTACTTGCTGGAGGAAGAGGAACGTTGTGAGGACCAAGCGGAGTATGGAAAGGTGCCGAAGGATCACAGACACGCGAGGAGGTCCACCAAGGGATTGATACGGTACGCAAGGCCCACCAAAGCCTAACCATTGGGTCGCAGGTTGCTGTGACGCAGGAGCGTACGGGTTTGAAACTTCCACAGGGGGGTCGATGTAACGGCGCGTGGCCTTCCACAGGTTGCTCAACTGGACCTAACATAGGCTGTCACCTCAACGGTAGAGATTGCGCTGGAAGTAATGCGCGGAACTGCGCAGCTCAGAAGGCGCCGCTCGTGGTGAGCAAACACGGGAGCAAGTTGGTAAAGAGTATCCACAGCGGTGAGGATGTCCATTTGGACGCAAGGAACGGTTGACAGTGCAACCATCGAGGCGTGGTTGAAGACGAGCCAAGGGCTCCGTGCGCCCTCCTGACACCCACCAGGGGCACCGGGATTACACCGGAAGCGACTGGAAACCACCAGAAAGGGCCCTGGGAGTCTCCGTATTTCCGGAGGGTGAGGCGCCGCCTGAGGGTTTCGCCAGGCGCACGCACTTGGAACAGGCGCAGCGCAACGCTGGTCGGAGGAGCTAGCCTGTACAGGTGCCGACGGAGGCAATGCGGGCGGGACTATAGTTCTCGCAGCCACATTGTTCAGCGTAGTATCTGTCCATTACATGGGGTCCTTCGTCCGGGTCAGATCTGTGCTTGCTGTTGGAGGAGGAACGATGCTATGAACCTCGCAAGGGTCGTAGACATACCCCCCTGTTCAGACCGTATGGAGCGCCTGCGCCCATTGTGGTTTACTTACCAGTAGGCAGTGATGGTAACATATCAACGCTGCGCAGTATATTTGGTGCCCCCACGGATGTTGGCGAGCGCCATGGCACGATGTCGCCGACAAACGAGACATTTGTACAGATTGGAATATTGAAGATACGACCAAATGGCATGTTAGTGTTCCGCTCGATCCCCATACGTGGTTGGGGTCACATTTAGACACTTGGTTCATTAGGGCAGCGCGTGTCCAGTCCACCTTCCACGGAAGCCTGAAGGGCGAGGATAGCCCACCATGACGGCACTCGCGACGTCTGCATGTGTCTCTTTCTAAGAGTGGCGCAGGCGACTCTGAACGTGTATGCGGTGAGCCGACCAACGGCATATGCGTTGTTCCTCTCGAGGGAGATGCTTCCTCTACAAAGTTACGGCAAGGACCGGCGGGGTCGGCACTTCAGCCACTGACATACTCATAGTGGTTCGCCACCTAAAGAGGGTCGATTGACTAACCATGTCCGGCGGTTGTGGTCGCTTGCGCCCAATACTCAACGTGTG